>JARLTB010000109.1:5630000-5712500 GCA_030141615.1 Unio pictorum
TTACATACATGAAATACGATGACTATTACATACAGGAAAAACGATGAATATTACCTACAGGAAATACAATGACTATTACCTACAGGAAATACTGTGACTTTTACCTACAAGAAATATGATGACTACTACCAACAGGAAATACGATGACTATTACCTACATAAAATAAGATGAGTATTACCTACATAAAATACGATGACTATTACCTACATAAAATACGATGAATATTACCTACATAAAATACGATCATTATTACCAACATAAAATACGATGACTATTACCTACATAAAATAAGACGACTAATACCTATATGAAATACGATGAGTATTACCTAATAAAATACGAAGATTATGACCTACATAAAATACGAAGACAATTACCTACAGGAAATACGATGACTATTACCTACAGGAAATACGATGAATATTACCAACAGGAATTCGATGAATATTACCTGCAGGAAATAATATGGCTATTACCTACAGAAAAAACTATGACTATTGCCTACATAAAATAAGATGATTATTACCTACATAAAATACGATGACAATTACCTACAGGAAATACAATGACTATTACTTACAGGAAATACGATGACTATTACCTACATAAAATACGAAGACAATTACCTACAGGAAATACGATCACTATTACCTACAGGAAATACGATCACTATTACCTACAGGAAATACGATAACTATTACCTACATAAAATACGATGACTATTATCTACAGGAAATACGAAGATTATTACCTACATAAAATACGATGATTATTACCGACATAAAACACAATAACTATTACCTACATAAAATACGATGACTATTACCTACAGGAAATACGAAGATTATTACCTACATAGAATGCGATGACTATTACTTACAGGAAATACGATGACTATTACCTACAGGAAATACGAAGCTTATTACCTACAGGAAATACGATGACTATTACCTACAGGAAATACGATGAATATTACCTACAGAAAATACGATGAATATTACCTACAGGAAATAATATGAATATTACCTACGTAAAACACGATGAATTTTACCGACATAAAATACGATGACTAGTACCTACATAAAATACGATGAATATTACCTACAGGAATTCGACGAATATTACCTACAGGAAATAATATGACTATTACCTACAGAAAAAACTATGACTATTGCCTACATAAAATAAGATGACTATTACCTACATAAAATACGATGACTATTACCTACGTAAAATACGATGACTATTACCTACATAAAATACGATGACTTTTATCTACATAAAATACGATGACTATTACCTACAGGAAATACTATGACTATTACCTACAGGAAATACAATGAATATTGCCTACAGAAAATACGATGAATATTACCTACAGGAAATACTATGACTATTACCTACAGGAAATACGATGACTATTACCTACATAAAATACGATTGCTATTAATTACGTAAATTACGATGACTTTAAACTACATAAAATACGATGACTATTACCTACATAAAATACGATCACCATTACCAACATAAAATAGTACGACCAATACCTATAGAAAATACGATGACTTTTACCTACATAAAATACGAAGACTATTACCTACATAAAATACGAAGACCATTACCTACATAAAATACGAAGCTTATTACCAACAGGAAATACGATCACTATCACCTACAAGAAATACGATTACTATTTCCTACATAAAATACGATGACTATTACCTACAGGAAATACGATGGCTATTACCTACATAAAATACGAAGATCATTACCTACATAAAATACGAAGACTATTACCTACAGGAAATATGTTGACTATTACCTACATAAAATACGATGACTATTACCTACATAAAATACGATGACTATTACCTACATAAAATACGACCACCATTACCAACATAAAATACGAAGACTATAACCTACATAAAATACGAAGACTATTACCTACATAAAATACGATGACTATTACCTACATAAAATACGAACATCATTACCTACATAAAATACGAAGATCATTACCTACATAAAATACGAAGATCATTACCTACATAAAATACGAAGACTATTACCTACGTGAAATACGATGACTATTACCTACATAAAATACGAAGACTCTTAACTGCTGGTGTAAGCAGTTACATAATGTTACAAAATAAAGGTCAGCTTTTGTGAACTGGTCCTACATGACATATTACGATACAACCAACCAACCAACCATCCATCCAACCTAATACGCAAACAAACCATTAATAACTATGACAGGAAACAGCTTAAACAAATAGTACTTTGCTTTGCTTAATTTTGAAAGAAAGCATTGTTGTAACGAATGTATTGAGTCTGCAAAATAACATAGTTTATCATATATTAGAAAAGATTTCCTTATACAGACGAGCCCGGACAGGACACGAAAAACTGTTCATTGCACAAAAACAATGGACTGGGACAGAGACTTTGGTTTGTGGTATTGACGACGAACGCCATCGTTTTGATCATTGTGAGGATTTTAATACTTATATACAATTATAATTCATTTATATATGATTGGTCCTGATTGCTAGGAAAATTGAGTACTAGAGTCTGTCTTTGCATTTCATTTATAATCGCTTCTCAATTAAACAAAATCCTATGGATGTCAAGCGATGTCTAGCGAGCGTTTTCTGGTGCACCTAGAATTCATTCCTCAGACCATCTTGTTTCAAGTCAGGGGCATGCGCCTGTTTTTAAACAGAAATGTGTGAGACAGGGCTGGTGAATGAGAGGTATGGGATATAATAGGTTACATGTGGCACGTGTTCGGTTCCTGCATAAATATATATATATATATATATATATATATATATATATATATATATATATATATATATATATATATATATATATATATATATATATATATATATATGACGTTTTGTCGCGTTATGGTGGGGTATCCCCTAACAGCAGATACTCTCGATAATGCAATAAACACAAAGCTGATATGCAAAGAAATGGAGTTTTGATGGGTGCTACGGTAAATTATCGTCATTACCTGTAGCCAGTGAATGAAAGATGTCTATTTCAGCTGACGGGCGATGTCCCCTTAGCACAGGTAAGCTCGGCCCATTTCTGACACGTCGCAGGTTTACCTGAATTATTCATGCAAACTCCCATATCCATCATTAGGACATCTACAGGCATTGTGTACACTGTCTCCAAGGCAGTTCGCAAAGAGTTACATTGAGCCCTGAAAGAAGCAACATACGAAGAAAAGGTAAGAGTTTAGTATCTTATTCGTTGAAATTTGAAATTGTTTTTAACATATTGATATATAATGTCCAAGCTCTCTCTCTCTCTCTCTCTCTCTCTCTCTCTCTCTCTCTCTCTCTCTCTCTCTCTCTCTCTCTCGAGAGAGAGAGAGAGAGAGAGAGAGAGAGAGAGAGAGAGAGAGAGAGAGAGAGAGAGAGAGAGAGAGAGAGAGAGAGTTCTAACGCACTAAGAAAAATCAATTACATCGTTGCTGCAAGCAAACACTCATTTGACAATTATAGTTCCCTTGCTTAGTTGTACTTTTATTGAAATTATTAATATTGCTAACAATCTTATTTTGTTTTCTTTACTTCTAAAAGTTATTTTGATACATTAATAAAGCAGTGAGTGTTATCAGTTATCAGGTTGGGATTTTTGTTGACTTGCTTGAAATAAGTTTTACATTTAGATCCCACGTGTAAAGGGTAACCGTGATTGTGAAGAAGAAACAATACCTAGTAAAAACAAAAGAAAACTAAGTCACGTGACTTTGTTACTTTAGTTGAAGCTACCGGTGTATAGAACTTACATATTAAGATCCTTCTCCGTTACTACATACATACGCTGCAAAGATGCAAATGTTCTGTCATTCTAAAGTTAAAAATTATAAAATCAAATCTTATCACACACGTGAAAGACTAAGTTTTGATTTCATATACAGCCAACACATAAGCACACGTACACGTACACACACGAACCCAAACTGCCCCAGTGCCTATTATCAACCAAAATTTAGGCTTAGTTACGAATAAAGTATATCTCTTCCTCGTCTACCCCTCCCCCCCCCACACACACTGTATATCTTATCTTCTTGGACCATTGTTCCGAGGGCCTAAGCCGCTACCTGAGGGCAACTTTTCATAATGGACGTCTTACGTTTGTAACGCCTTTTATTGCTTTTTTATTCTTTCTTTGTTATTTTAGTACAGTATCTAATCATAAGCATGTTCCCACTTAGAATAACTTTCTGAAAAGGTTGATAAAGATTGATTGGAGCTCAGCAAATACGAGTTAAAACATTCAGAGTGTGAAATATTGCAAATGAAAAAAAAAAAGAAACAATCAATATGTAGCAATAATTACTTCGTAATACTAATCTATCTACCTGTATAAACATAATTAGGTTTTATGTTAAAGTACGGCACATCCAGACTTCATAACCCATTACTGTGTTTTCTCATGAAGAAAATGTATCATCAAGAAAATTAAGTTACAGCTAAATGGATTACTTAGGAATGTTTCTTTCCTCAGCAAAGTAAGACTAATACGTTTGAAGTAAAGTATTTGCTATTTTGAAGAAATTGTTTTATTAATTTTCTATAGAAATCCTTGAAATTAGGTCTTATGAGTAGACTTATTTTTGGTAAAATACTGTCAACATGAAAAATTAAGAAAATCTTGCTTTTGTATCTGAGTTGATTTTTGGAACATTTACATATTTACAGTATAGATGTTTGTGTTTACTAGGTTTATGTATATATGTAAAATGTCTAACAGCGTGTAAGTTGACTGGATATATTAGGTTTTACGTATGTAGGCTCATAAGTGAAGGTACTTCCGTGTTTGTTGTCCTTTTACTGTTATATACTTACAGTAAAAATAATTGATAACACGTTTAAGCTTACTAAAGTACCTATACTTTATATGTATACGTTCTTATCAATATGGGTCTCATTTTCCAATTTTGACCTTTGAGGCATATATGTATGTGTTGCCGTCAGTGTTGATTTTAGATCAAGGGTTTGTGGAAATCTTTAGGTTCATGACGGGCTGGCCCAATTCGAACAAACCAATGTGCCACAAGTCTAGCAGTTCAATTTAAGCTTTTTATTTAGATGCGAGATAGGTTTAGACAAAGGTATACAGGAGCAGATCACTTGGTGATGTATTTCAACAAGAATACCCCACTATCCCTTGATGGTAATATTTATCTACCAAAATAATCGTCTCGTCGAGGCCTTTCGGACATGATATTGTCAATCTTTTGAACCTAAAACTATTTAAACCTTTACCTCAACGATAGTATACCCTATTACATCATGATTAAATATGCTGAAATATGCACGAAGTGTATACAAAAAAATTTATAGTCGCATGCTTGGTATGAATTTATCGGTGTAAAGGCGATTCCGTTCCTGTATATATTTTGTTCTTGACAAATTGACTTTCCGAAAACAATGATTTTAAAGTCTGTTCCCACGCACGTTCTGCACAGTATTTTCAAGCCTGTCCTAAAAGCGACAAGAATCATGGTTTTATGTAGTTTTGTTTCTTGTCCAGATGAAAGCGAAGAAAGGACAGATAGCATATTTGCATCGTTTGGTATATGGGTAGCCAAAACTAACGACTGCTTTGATAAGTACTCAATCAGGAGGAACATGCAAGTCTGCAGTGTGCCAATTAAAGTGATGCCAAGCACTCGGACATTATGTCGCAGATGTGTAGCATGATGTCCCATTCAGTCACATTATCCTGTCACCAGGGCGACCAGTGCTAACACTAACCTCTTCATGCTGAGAGCCTAGCGAGGCCGCTGTTAGTACCATTTGTGTAAGTCCTTGGCAGGACTAGGCCTGGGTTCGAACGCACGACCCAACGCTTCCGAGGCGGACGCTCTAACCACTAGGCATTAGGAGCGGTCTCAACGAAACAGAATCTTTTGGTGGCACTGAATCAAATTATTCGAACATAGAATCCAGGGTAGTAAATGCAAGCAATAAACCAACACTTCGAGTAAGAGGTTTATTTGAACTGCAGAGGAAATGGCTGTGGTTAGAAAAGTCACAGATGGGGATGCTGTACCAACTACGTAAACTGAAAACAAGCCCTTTTACTGTAGGATGTGCAATCTATATTAACAGTACAATAGACAGATACCACAATTCAGCTAATCACGTGACAGATGTACGGACAGAAGCCATGAAAAAGTATTTCGAGCAGTGAATTACTGGTCTGACTATATAAGACTTCTTTTATAGTTTTTGTTCTGCACTGGTGTTGATGCATTGGTAGTGTTGATGAGCCTGCATTGGTTTTGCTGAATCTGTATTAGTTTTGCTGAGTCTGCATTGGTAGTACTGAGTCTGCATTTGTTTGCTGAGTCTGCATTAGTTTTTTTGTTGGTTTTTATGGTTTAACGCCATTTTTATGCACAATATAGGCTATACATGGCGGCCAGTATTAATGGTGGAGGAAGAACCCGGAAAACCCCCGGAAAGAACCACCGACCCACGAGAAGCTACTGGCAAGCTTTCTCACATAACTACAGTGCCGAATCTTAGACTCGAACCCACGCAGAGGTGAGATGGCAGTGATCCGTAACGGACAGCGCTTTATACCACTCGGCCACTCGAGGTCCCAAAGAGTCTGCATTGGTATTGGTACATTGGTTTTGTTGATGAGTCTGCATAGGCTTTCCTGAATCTGCACTTGTTTTGCTGAGTCTGCATTTCTTTTTCTGAGTCTGCATTGGTAATGCTGAGTCTGCATTTGTTTGCTGAATCTGCACTGGCATTGCTGATGAGTCTGCATTTGTTTTGCTGAATCTGCATCGGTTTTGTTATGTCTGGAATTTGAAGTGCTGAATCTACATTGGTAATGCTGCATTGCTTTTGTTGATGAGTCTGCATTGGTATTGCTGAGTCTGCATTGGTATTGTTACATTGGTTTTGCTGAATATGCATTGGTTTTGCCAAGTCTGTATTGGTATTGCTGATGAGTCTGCATTGGTATTGCTGAATCTGCATTGGTTATGCAGAATATGCATTGATTTTATTATGTCTGGAATTAGAATTGATGAGTCTGCATTGGTAATGCTGCATTGGTTTTTCAGAGTCTGCACTTTTTTTGCTGAGTCTACATTGGCATTGTTGACGAGTCTATATTGGTATTGTGGATGAGTTACATTGGTATTGTCGATGAGTCTACATTGGTATTGTTGGTGAGTCCACATTGGTATTGCTTTGAGTCTACATTGGTATTGCCGAGTCTACATTGGTATTGCTGAGTCTACATTGGTATTGCAGAGTCTACATTGGCATTCCTGAGTCTACATTGGTATTGCTGAGGTCCACCTTAGTATGAGTGGCTTTAAAAAGTGTATCTTCTTGTTTTTCTTGTTTTCCTGTATTACGTTTTTAAACATTTAAGTCGTTTTCCTTAATAACTATGTTCTGCCTGTCGTTATAATCTGTACATTTTATTACATCCATGCCTGTCATACATCAACACGATGAACAATGAACATATATGCAGTTGGTAAGTATATTTAGATAATGGATCAAGCATAAAAACTAAGATAATCGATTGAATACAATCTGTCACACAATAAACTTTTGTTTGCTTACCTGTTTTGAATGTGCTGCAATCACTTCAGTTATGCTCTAATGTCTAAGCCCTATTTCTCTAGAAAGAGAAACAGAGAAAGAAAAACTCTTCCCACTGAATTTAGAATTGGTCCACATTGTGAAACACGATGGAGAAGTTAGCATTAGTTTGGGAAAAAATATTCTTTAAACAGCACTGTCTGCATTGCCATTTTGGTATGGTGAATTAGAGAAGACTGTATATCTAAGTAAGCACAGACAGACAGACAGTATTATGGTAGGAGAGACCTTTCTTGCTAATATGTTTAAACGATGGCGAGATGCGATCTTACCATGCAAAAGACGAGAACGTTTTAAATCGTTTAATACTGATTGCTCAGTTGTTGTTTTTTTATGAAAAAAGGGATATTTACGTTGTTTGAAGGCGTGGTATTTTTGCGTTATTGTAAGGTGTGATATGTTTCGCATTCTCTGAATAATGCATGTGGAATGAGCCGTGGTCAATGCGCCGAACATCTAAGGAAAATGCAGTTTATCTGGTTGTCTTACTTTAAATTGACTTTTGCCATTCATAAGCATCGACTGTTTTTTTCTTCTTTAATACATTCTTTCTTTCACACACACATATAACAGTGGGAAACATATACACATACACAAATGTAAACAAATACATACACATATATAAACACAAAACGAATAAACATTCTGCATTATAATTAGTGTACTGATATATTCCAACAATGTGAAAATCGCTCTCTCTCTCTCTCTCTCTCTCTCTCTCTCTCTCTCTCTCTCTCTCTATATATATATATATATATATATATATATATATATATATATATATATATATATATATATATATACCATGACAGTTTCAGTATGGGGTTTGATTGATCTATACCTGCACAGTGAAAGCTGCAGTATGTATGCCGATATATACACACTTCATAGAATATAGAAGGCCCAGTTTCCAGATACTTACACTGTTGGAGTCTCAATCTGTGTATTAATATATACATACGTATCGGAAGCCTCAATCTGTGTATTGCTACAAGTATACACCGCGCCGTTAAAGTCTCAAAACGCAAATCAATATACATCGTGGAAATGTTAAACCGTATACATCGTGGAATTCATAAGTATAATAATAAATGGATATAATGTGGGAGTCTTTATAGCTTTACTGTTATATACATACACCATGAAAGTCTGAATATGTGTACTGGTACATGCATACACTTTGGAAATCTCAATATGTGTACTGGTACATGCATACACTTTGGAAATCTCAATATGTGTACTGGTACATGCATACACTTTGGAAATCTCAATATGTGTACTGGTACATGCATACACTTTGGAAATCTCAATATGTGTACTGGTACATGCATACACTTTGGAAATCTCAATATGTGTACTGGTACATGCATACACTTTGGAAATCTCAATATGTGTACTGGTACATGCATACACTTTGGAAATCTCAATATGTGTACTGGTACATGCATACACTTTGGAAATCTCAATATGTGTACTGGTACATGCATACACTTTGGAAATCTCAATATGTGTACTGGTACATGCATACACTTTGGAAATCTCAATATGTGTACTGGTACATGCATACACTTTGGAAATCTCAATATGTGTACTGGTACATGCATACACTTTGGAAATCTCAATATGTGTACTGGTACATGCATACACTTTGGAAATCTCAATATGTGTACTGGTACATGCATACACTTTGGAAATCTCAATATGTGTACTGGTACATGCATACACTTTGGAAATCTCAATATGTGTACTGGTACATGCATACACTTTGGAAATCTCAATATGTGTATGTACCCTATTACTCTCTAGAAATTTCAATTCGGGAAAATTTAGCTTTTATTAAGCTCAAGAAATGTTGTCATACTAAATTTTTTAAATAATATGCAATCTAAGAAGGAGATTTTATTAGTATGTATTCACATAATAACTATTACATCTTGAAACCTTCCACCTTGTAAATATTGGGGTCAAGGTAGGGCCGGATTAAGGTCCTTGCATGCCTTAGGCGTTTCTTTCATAATGGTATGGACATTGACATGACCCTGCCTCTTTCTGTAGACACTTTTCATTAGCATAGTATTTTGATAGTACGTAAACACAATCAATGCCTAGGGCCCTAGCATATTTCAACATGCAGGTCGAACTAGATTTTATAGCGTTCAGATTGAGTAAGATGCTGACGCTAAAATAAACCTGGATAAAGTTCATTTACTATGTAAATTCAGCCCTAAAAGTGTGCGTATACATGAACGTGTGTGTGTGTGTGTGTTTGTGTGTGTGTGTGTGTGTGTGATTTGGATTATTAACATAGCTTTAACAATTTTGCAGTCATATCGCTACGATGTTTGCAGCGAGGCAGTTTAGTGATGTCTAGCAGTGGGGCATCATGCTGCAGACATATAACATGATGTCTCACCCAGTCACATTATTCTGAAACCAGGCAGACCAATCCTAACACTAAACTCTTAATGCTGAGCATCAGTTACTACCGTTTTTATAAGTTTTTTTTGTGATTCGGCCGGGGTTTGGACCAGCGATCTCCCTCATCCTAAAGAGTCGATTCCCTTGTCGTTATTTGCGATACGTTTTGAGTATCATTGAATTAAAATTATTTTGGATAATTGCACAATACGTCTGTTACTCTGGCTGGTTAGGTCATTGTTTGAAAGACATTATGTTGTACAGCCTATCATTATTTGTTGAATATGAAGGTCGGAGTTTGTAATTGCTTCAACAGCTAGAGCAAGGGTACAATTATCAAGCTATTTTTTGTGATCCGGACACCCTCATCCGTGGGGTGTTTTCACCAATAATACCAATAACTTTTGTGATCCGGACACCCTCATCCGTGGGGTGTTTTCACCAATAATACCAATAACTTTTGTGATCCGGACACCCTCATCCGTGGGGTGTTTTCACCAATAATACCAATAACTTTTGTGATCCGGACACCCTCATCCGTGGGGTGTTTTCACCAATAATACCAATAACTTTTGTGATGCAATGGTAGAAGAAAAGAATTATTTTTCCCGTACATCTCTTTAACCGATGAAGCGATGCCATTGAATCTGTAGCAATCATATTATAATGGAAACAAATATTTCTTAACTCGTATCCTGCCTGGCATATTCTGTTGTATTTTGATAATGGAATGGTAAATTTCAAGAAAGTTGGATTAACACATGGATAAAATGGGTAATAATCTGTTTGTATCAAGAAATCAGGCTGTACCTTAAAATACTTTCAGTATAATAAACGCAGAACAGTTTCTATACAAGTGATGTTTGCATTAGAGCTCCTTAACAGTCTCATTTTATGATATCTTACTGTATTTTTGTGTGTTGTCACAGACGAATGAGTATCTCTTCCCCCACCAAAACAAGTGACCCGTCCTTTATTATTAAAAAAAAAAATTGCTTTTGCAGATTCAACAATCATGGGTTTAAGCAGGCATAATTTACATGTACTTCTTACACATTCCTTTGTGACTGTAGAACACTTCATCATGTAACATACGTGAAACAAACTGATACTAATTTTAGAATCATTTCAGCATTTTATCCACTACAATGACCCAGTTGTTTAAGACGGAAAAGTTCTTAGGACATGTAATGTTCCACCATCATGATGTAACCTGTTTACAAACCATCTCACGAGTGTACGTGTCTGTCAACATGTCACAGAAAGTTGCGACAATTCAACATGTCGCGGAAAGTTGCGACAAGTCAACATGTCATGGAAAGCTGCGACAATTTATAACTTCATGTTGCACTGAATTTTGTACGTACATATCTACTGAACCCTTGTTTCCATTTTCAGTGACATATGCTTGGTTCATTATATAGCTTAAAGTATTCCCTTAAATATACGTCTGGGTCGTATAGAGCTCGAAGTAATTATTAATTCCAGTGTAAATGTGTGAGTCAATTGATAAAATAGGTAGCAGAAAGCTTGTGAACGACAGTTAAACCAGTGACTGGATGCGGCATATGCCAAATAGACTTTACCGAAACTTTGCTCTACGTATCACCCACGCTCTTTTACACAAGAGAAAATGTTTTTAAGCGTAAAATAATATTAAATTTTACATACGCATTACATAATCGGAACGTGAGATAACCTAAAGTTTTGGAAAAAATCAAAGTAGTATTGTTTATAGGTCTTCCAGCTCAAATTTACATGTATTTCCTGTATTTAGGTCTCGTTTGTGGGAACATTCCCGACTTGTTGACCCACGTTATGTAATATAATGCAACTTGCCAAGCTGTTAGCCGATACATTGGTCATATGTAATTACATAAGTTAATCAAGTAGATTGACGGATCGGAAAGGTCCATTTCGTAATAAACATTCGAACGAGTCATTTACTGCCCAGTCTCTGTACCCAGCTGTAATTCGTTACCTTGTTGTATATTTAAATGTAAAGATTGCTAGTTGAAATAAAGATTGTTAAACTGAATGAATTAACTATTTAATTTATCACATGTGAAAATATTTGTATTTCCCATCGTGCCATGCGACGCTCGATTGTGTGTGTACAACAATAAAAACGAGTCATTTGTGAGCTAGGTCAAATAAATAGAAACTAACTTGCATTTCAGACATGGAAATTTAGATTTGATAAAGCAATGAAACTAGACGCCGTTTGCTTATGTCTTAAATTATTTCCCCATGCATCCTTCATCACAACAAAACCAATATGATGAATTGCTGAATCGGTTTTGCATTGTTTTTAGATAGGGTCATACAGTTTACAAAATGCTAAAAATGTAATTTACTGTGACACATTAGGTAAATCCAATCCTACCGCTTTTTTAAGTCACGCATATGTATTTATATGATTAGGTTATGAAGGTCAAGTACATTTACGAAAAAGGGGTGGGGATTAGCGTGTTGTGCCGAAGACTGAGTTTACTCGTATAAATGTCGCTTCTGGAACAACTGTAGTATATTATAAAAATAAATTTCTTTTCCGACGTTAGTACCGGATATACTTTATCATGTGGTACAAACAATTACATATATATTAACTCGTGGCTTCGCCACTCTCTCTCTCTCTCTCTCTCTCTCTCTCTCTCTCTCTCTCTCTCTCTCTCTCTCTCTCTCTCTCTATATATATATATATATATATATATATATATATATATATATATATATATATATATATATATATATATTATAACCATACACTGCAGTGTAACCTGACATGGTCTCAGGGACGTCATTTGGGAAGGTCGAGGGGAGGGGGCAAATGTCTCTGAATTTGCATGTGCTGTAAAATTGATGCAGTCTATATACGAAAATTAGTAAGCTCGGCAAGTCCCTCTCCCATCCCCCCGAAAGAAGAACGGTTGCATTAGGTACTGTTCTGTAACGCAGCAACATGTTTCTTTAACGTTGGGGCGGCTTGTGGCTGGTAGAGAGGATGCGATGTACAAGGAATTGACATCAGTAGAAACTTGACGTTGTATCGAAAACTAATAATAATCGATATCGGTCTGTCTGCAGAATCTTCGTCGTGGTTGCAGGAAATGTCCTGTCTTCATGTCCGTGTTTGTCTAGGTCTTTGGTAGTTTTCTGGCTGTACGGTAGATATTGGATATATTGCAGTACAACAATCGGAAGAAGCTTCCATTTTGCTTCGGGCAGACAGTCAATCAACTAGCAAGAGATCGGATTTACTCTAGAATGGCTATCGTCTGTGTTCTAGGAAGATCCTGATGTGTTTTAATGGACTTGAAAACTATTATTAATCTACAACAGTTTGCAGTCTTGATAGCCCCGTCAAAGCAGTGTCATGTTTTATTGAAATGTATCTAGTTTTTGGTCGTTCTTCATATGTTATAGTTTTGGGTGATTATGTTTTAGCGTTAGTTTGATGGAGAGTGGCGAATGTAAGGAATCAGAGCCATTGATTCTGAGTAAGATTTGTAATCGTGTTGAGTGGCGCATGTAAGGGATCAGAGCCATTGACTCTGAGTAAAATCTGCAATCGTATTGAGACTAAAGAATCGGGTTCTTGGTTGTTTCTAGATGAGTACTCAATTGTAATTCATGACGATATGTTTGACGTTTATTATCACCCAGGGACGAGTGCTTTTCGGACACGTGGATAAAGTAAAATATCTTGTGTATGCATTAGTTTTATTTACTTTTCCCGTTATAGCTTTGTTAGATTTCAGTGACAGTTTGTTGATTATGTAGAGTCGATGTTGGTAAGGTATTTTCAAAGCGACGTAATTAGTCAGTAGGAATGAGCAGACTAATAATGTCCAGTTATAACGAGATATTATGGTAGCATGGGATAGCTTGCTCATCTGGACCATCCCCAGTTCTTAACATAAGATATTCTTGGGATATTTTGATGTATAAGTATTTGGTAATTTGGAATGGTTTGGTGTATAAGTATTTGGTAATTTGGGATGTTTTGATGTATAAGTATTTGGTAATGTGGGATATTTTGATGTATAAGTAGTTGGTAATTTGGGATATTTTGATGTATAAGTATTTGGTAATTTGGGATAAGAGTGATTCTTTGTATTAAACGTTTGAGTCGTGTTTTGTAGTTAGTGTACGGCGTCAAATACAAATCTTTCGTTGATGAGTCATTCAGATGTGATGCAAGACGAACTGAGCAAGCATGATGTTAGAGTTTCGTGATGTGTATTAGAGTGGATGTAATTGTTGAATCCAAATGTTTAAGAAGCCGTTAGTTGAATGTTGTCCTTAGGTCTGTGGAAGTATAGAAAACAATTGACCGCAAGCAAAACTCAGGCAGATTTGACTGATTCGCTACTCGATAATAAGACCCCTTGCTTGTAACACTACATTTTCTCCAAATTACAAGATTAACCTGTTTTGTTTCAAAGGAATCTTTTTCAGCGAATTTGTATATCTATGTGAAACTTGGGGCATGCTGCCCTTGTTCACAAAGTGTTTCTATTTTCTCGTATTTCGTTATATATCAAACAGAAATCCGGTTTTCAGCCAAGCATTACAATTCATCTTCCCCGTCAAAGACCACAGTGGTACCTCCAAAGCAAAGTTTATTGGTAATTTTTGCATCATAATATAATATCTTACGTATTTTTAATATATATATAATGAAGATATGTGTTTGCTGTTTAAATCTCTATATCATATGAAAGTGGATTTCCTTATATTTTGCAATATTTTGCTTCTCCTCTCTCTTTTTATTCCAATTTTGTGTCATGATATG
Source organism: Unio pictorum (assembly GCA_030141615.1). Lineage (NCBI taxonomy): Eukaryota > Metazoa > Mollusca > Bivalvia > Unionida > Unionidae > Unio > Unio pictorum. Next base: position 5,644,894 of record JARLTB010000109.1, read on the forward strand.
TCAACTCCTCTCAAGAAAAGGTAAATTCAAATCGTGTGGAAAATATTTACCTCATCAACAAGTTATTGGAATTAGAAAGCTTTGCTCATTGTGCAAAATCTTTAGAACAGGGAACCGAAAGGTCGATAGTACGCATACGCCGGAGGAGTAGTTTATCGGGAAGTTCCATTACATCATAAACCTGGAACAGCATTTAACCTTGGTAAGGCTCACATCATTTAAGAATATAAAAGTTCCAGGTAACAAATGGCGAATACAGTTTGTTGGCTTGTAGAGTCACTGGCCTAACGAATGATCCTCTCTGCGGTTCTACCCTCGAAGACTTTTGAATTCAACAAAGTAGTATTGCCCTTCTTTTGTAAGAATCAGCACTTCCAAATAGTTTAGTTCTTTTTTCTAGGGTTTAACGCCAATTTTCAGCACACGATAGGCTATACATGGCGGCCAGTATTATTGGTAGAGGAAGAACCCGGGAAACACCCCGGAAAGAAAAACCGACCCACGAGAAGCTACTGGCAAGCTTTCTCACATAACTACATTAGCCGAATCTTAGACTCGAACCCACGCAGAAAGAGGTGAGACGGCAGTGATCCGTAACGGACAGCGCTTTAGACCACTCGGCCACTCGGGGCCTCTACTTCCAAATAGAGAAATATCTCAAACGAATTTCCTCCAGGTGTAGTTTTTATGCAGACAGAATGTCTATAATTCATTTCGTCTCATCAAAACACGAAAGACAAGAAGAAAGGGCACAGTGCATTTTATCCAGTGGCGTAGCTAGGCGTGTGTGTGTGTGTGTGTGTGTGTGTGTGTGTGTGTGTGTGTGTGTGTGTGTGTGTGCAAAGGGTGCAGGTCTCCAAATACTCTCAGCTACGCCCGGGGTTGGGGTGCGGGGGAGAGCTGAAAGTATGAAACTTGCACCGGGCGCCGAACACTCGTTACGTCACTGGTTTTATCTGACGCATGTGCATACACTGAATTCTAGTTTTAGACAAATTTCCAGAAAAATGTGGTGCCCTACTCAGCAAATTCCGGCATAAATCCCTGTCGCGTACGTCTTATATTTAAAAAAAATAAACATAGCTTATGTTCTAGAGAGTCACTAAATCAGCCAATGCTGAATATTTTCCGCCATTGCTGACCATTTAGAAGCAAGTGAAATCCATAGTTGCCTATATGCATGGAGCAAATTACTAGCGGAATTTAATTTGGAGGAAGAAAAATTTTGTACAGGGAATGGTGAGATCATTAGTCGATTGACGCATTTTCTTTATAAAATAATAAAATCAATCATAGAGCGGACATGTCGACCTAGGTTTCAAACCATTCGACATGAAGTTATCAAACTCTCAGTCCATTAGCTACGAACCTCCGTTAAAACAATTGTCGGCGCCAGATCTTTACATTTTTTTTTAATTTCAGAGATAGTAGAACCGGTCGAACCATTTTCTTAAAAATAAATTAATACGTCGAAAAGGGATCTATCCGTTTTAACTGGATGGCCAACTGTTTTGTCTACTGCCATAATAATAATACAACCTTTAATACACAATATAAAAGTTCCCTCTCGAACTGTGCGTCAGAGAAATCATCGTATCTTGTCATGGCGATGCTTTTTATGTGCAGTATGTCCAGTTTGGATAAATTTGACATATATTATCCCGCCGCTAATTCACATTCGTGGTCGATAAAATAGCGAGCTCAAATTTATTCGCATTCATAATAAAGTCTGCGTTGACAAATTTAATTAAAATTTTAAATTTGCCATTTGATGCAAAAGTAAGTCTGTCATCTGCCACGCCATAACAACTCTGACGCATTTGATCAATTGATATGATTTTGCTTGACAGTTGTGACAAGTTGTTTTGGTTCCTGGGAATTCTATAAACTGATTCCAGACCCACGGGGAAAAAAGTAGACCACTTTTTAAACGTTTAGCTTATGCCACCTTTACTTTGTTTTTGTAAGAGTAAACATTCTGAATTATATCAGCAAAAAGAAAATAAGATACCCTTTTAACACGACGTCATCAGAAGCCAGATTAAACAGTTGATTAAAAATGGATTATGTCAAATGACATAAACCCAAGGAACCGTTCGCAACATAAGTGCGGAGTTTCTTTAGTCAGAATCCTTAATACACGCTTCCAGACTCGAACATTTAAATTACATCATATGCCTATTAAATAGTTGTTTACTTCCGCAGATGAACAAGAAATTACACAGCAGATGGAATTTTCTGTAAAGATAATTTTTTTAAACAGGTTGTATTATCTATACAGGTATGAGACCAGTACTAGCAACAAATAGTTACAACCAATTACATGCTATAAATCAGAGGCGTAGCGATGATATTTTGCGCCCGGGACGAACTATAAAATTGGCGCCCCAGCGATCTTGTGACCGATTTATTACCCTTGTTTACTTATTATAATGTAAAGTTGCAAGCCTCATTTTGGCGCCCCTTTACCTTGGCGCCCGGGGATATATGTTACCCCCCCCCCCCCCCCCCTAGCTACGCCTCTGCTATAAATAGTTAAAAACAATGCTGTCTATAAATAGTTTGAAAACAAAAAATACTGGCTGCTAAAACAACAGCCAGAAACGTTACTAATCGGGGGTCAACTCAAACGTTTTTTGTTTCAATGCTTTGAAAATACACCATGTATGCACTATTTAGCCAATAAATAGTCTGTATGTTATCAGCTGAGACAAATGACACGTGTACGTTAATCGTTCTATTTCTGTATAGCTCTCTGTTGAAACAGGTTTGATGCACTGAACACCGATTGATAAAAACATATATGCCGGTTGTTCTTTATGTGTTCATTCCAAAATAAAGAAATATCAAGAGTATATAACTTTTGACCACCCAGTTGTCTTTTGCTGAGGAAATCGTTTGCAACCGCTTTTTTCTTTGTTTTTGCCTGTAAGATCATATCGATCATTCTGAAACCAAATAGACGTATCACCAATCAATCACCTTCACTCTCAACGTGGGAATGGTACCTACTGTATAATGTGGTTTAAGGTAACTGATTTCGCGTTATCGTAACCTGTACACACGAATTTGCGTTTCTCGTTGTAAATGTGTTTGTTTGTATGTTTGTTTGATTAGTATTTGTACGTAACTTTAACAATATTTCAGTCATATCGCTACGATGTCTGTAGTGAGGCGGTTTATAGTGATGTCTAACACTGGGGCAGCATGCCGCAGACATGTAGCATGATACCCCACCCAGTCACATTATCCTGACACCAGGCCGACCAGTCTTAACCTCTTAATGCTGAGCGCCAAGCAAGGCAGCTGTTAATACCATTTTTGTAAGCCTTTGGTAGGACTCAGCTGGGGATTGAACCCACGACCTCCCACTTCCACGGCGGACGCTCTAACCACTAGGCCATTGGAGTGGTTTGTAAATCTGTTCTTTTTCCATTCCATTGTGTAAGAAATGTAACGATAAATGACGTACAGATTCAACCAATGCACCAGAATTATATTCCATTGCCTGCTCATCATAAGAGATATGCATTCGACTGAGTTAACGATAAAGATTGGTAAGCGATTATGCATTCTTTACAGATAATTGTTATACCAGATGAGTCGTTCGATGTACCCATATCCTTAGATAATGAACGATAGCTGCAGTATACGATTTTATGCAAGAAATTATAAAACAATATATAACAACAACAAAACTGTACATTGGCCTACGTGTTTGGAATGTTCTTAACCCACTAAGTTATAATTATCATCACATAAATATACATTTAAAGGACTACTAGATTAGACCCTCTTCGTTTCTAACTGAAATACAGTGCCATACAAATAACAAACGGCGTGAAGTAATTAAACAAAATGATAATGGGTTGGCTCAGCTGTAAACATTATGGATTGGTAGTCTTGGCTCCATCTTTACCTCAAAAGTTTATGGACTGTTAGGTTCAGTATGTCGTTTACCTTCCATTATTGCAATTAGGTTTGCCGTTTCATCAATATATATATATAATCTTTTCAGAGTGAAATAGCTTTTATGCCGTCATCACGATATTATTACTTACAATTATTATATTCCTATTTGGAAAAGATTGTTTACAAGAAATTAATATTATCTTCCACCGTTTTGTTGACTCATTTCTGTAGTTCTTGTTTTATTCAGTTGTGACCTGAATGTCGTCAAAATGTCGTCTGCTTAACCTTCGAATTTGTCCGCAAGCAGCGGATTTTTGCCAAGTTTCGAATTAGCGTTGGAATGATCAATAATACGGATTTGTAAAACCGAGCTGGTGAATTAGCGGCGGAATTTACAATGTTACGGTATGGTTACAGAATCGGCAACATATTGGCGGAATTGTTAGCATTGTGGATTTGTAAAGATAATTTACCATTTTTGTTATAAGCAAGCTTTCTGTATATATTCTCATATTTACATTTTTTTTAATATAAAAAATGGCTATTAATGAAAGACAATTAATGATATTATCCAAATGATGAATTACATCTAGATAGTGTTGGGTAGCATTTAAAAATAAACGTCTTAGTAAAGAATTAAACGCGCTTCTAGGTAGAAAATTTAATTTGTGAGCACTGAGGATTTCAGGACATTTCGTTTCAGTTTGAATGCAGTGAAATTGTTGATTTAGAACGCTGTAAATTACATAACATAGTGCAATTTGCGCGCGCGCGCGCGCGCGTGTGTGTAATTAGGATTTTTAATGTAGCTTTAACAAATTTTCAGTCCTATCGCTACGATGTCTGCGGTGTGGCAGTTTATAGTGATGCCTAGCATTGGGGGAGGGGGGGGATCGTGCCGCGGACATATAGCATGATATCCCACCCAGTCACATTATCCTGACACCAGGCCGACCAGTCCTAACAATCAATCAATCAATCAATCCTCTCTGCGCCGTCTGGTGCTTGAGGCAACAGCAAGGGAGCACCATTTCCGTCTGTCGGCAGCTATTGCAGGGGCGGTCTGATAGGTGAGGCCTCTGGTCCTAAGGTCTCTCTCCACTGACACTAACCTCTTAATGCTGAGCACCAAACGAGGCAGCTGTTAGCACCATTTTTGTAAGTCTTTGTTATGACTCGGCAGGGGTTCGAACCCAAGACCTCCAGCTTCCGAGTAGGAAGCTCAAACCACTAGACCACTGTAGCGGTCTGCAATTTGCGAGCAGTGGAGTTGTAGAGTTTGAATTTATTGATTGCAGTACATATTTCAGTTCAATTTGCGGACTGGTAATACAATTGTCAGATTATACCGATAAAACTGAAGTCTTATACATCAGGTGTAAATAAAACCATAAGAAACAAGTCCTTGTATACATCAGGCCATCGACATGTTTTAGCCATTATGTCTTTTTAATAGATATACTGACCGTATGGGTTTTACTTGCGTTTCAAAGGCTTAATGCCCAACATCCAAGCTAGCCACGGTTACAATATGTTAACTCTATCTACGCAGATTGGGTTAACATATCGGAACTTTGGCTAGTGAAGAAGAATTCCCATCGCACAAGTCAACGTGCAAAGTTTTCAGTCAGGTAACAAATTATTACGTCATGACCAAAACCGTAGAAATCAAAGACCCAAAGCATGACCGGTGTTTTCCAATTATACATTTTACCTCATGGCTTACTTTGAATATGCAACTAATTTTTATGACGCGTGATACATATGTACTCAAACAAAGAATATGTTTCATATACAAAAATAGTTACACAATAGTTCATTATCTTTAAGGATACAATTATATTTAATTCTCTATTTACACAATGAGCTTACAATTTGATTCTAAGTGACGGTAGACTCTACCGCACGGAGTTAAATGCCGCCCGGAGCGGAGGTCAGAGAAGCCGCCTTTTTTATTTAACTATACCGTGTTAGTTATTTGAAAAAGATAATCATTTACAAAGAAAAACGTGTTAACATCATTGTAATCATGTATGTCAGTGTCACAGAAATTTTTAATTAACAGTCTATAGAAATTTAGAATTCAAATGTATATATAATGAACAAAAATCCATGTATGACCTTGACGTTCAGGGCACAATGTCACAATGTAATATTTCGCTTTTACGGATGCAAAATCACGAGTGACGTCATATAGTCATTCCGACTTCGATCACCCTCAGCTTCTTTTGTATTAATACTATCGCCACTGAATATTGCTATCATAAATGGCACCACTGTTATGAACTAAATACTTCGGGTCAGGTGTTGCTGACGCTATTGCTTGAACCTAGACTGCCAGGAGACGGCCATCATTCAAGTTATGCAGCTCTGCACTGGCAGGTTCATTGTAAGCAGCATTGCAGGCGTATCAATGAATAACTGAAGCGCCACCTACCTTTTCCGGCATTTTTCTGTGCGCTTTCTAAAACTGTCCTACTTAGTTTCTGTCGATGTTAATGTTCTGACTCTTGCGCTACAATTAATATCGCAGACTGAAAAGTTCGTAACCGAAATAATCCGATTAGTTTATTTTAAATAAAAAATAGTGCATTCAAAATATTTGAAATGCTAATAATCACTGTGCCCGAAAATAACGCTGTGGCTAATAAGCCCCAATTGTCATTGGTCCGTATTGTATTGTACTATTGTATATGGCTAAGTACATATGACTGTCGAATATGCCTTTGGCACTGAAGTACACATGACTATTCAATTTTCCTTTAGGAAATAAAATCACCCAAACATATCAGTTACTTGATGTAAGTATACACAACTCACATAAGTATATTTGTCAATGGCCGTGGCATCATTAAGGACGGCATCACCAAGTTAAAAAAAAACATTATCATCCTTACGGACTTTCTTTTTTTTATATTAAAACTTACTTTTCCCCTTTTGCCGCCCTTACGGGAGTGCCGCCTGGAGCTCGATTCGCCTTCATTGCCCCATGTTGTATATGCGAGTGCAGTAGAGAAATTCATACATGCATTGGAACCATTTGAAGCCTATAAACATATTTGGCGTTAGAATCAGCGAAAACTAGAATCTCACACATACCCAGTGATGAACAATGTGCACGACCGCTCCGGTTGTCAAAGTGGTGAGAGCGTCTACTTATGATGAGCATTCAGAGGTTAGAGCTAGGACCTTTCGGCCTGGTGTCAGGATAATGTGACTGGATGGGACATGTCTGCGCAATGATGCCCCAGTGCTAGACATCACTATAAATTGCCAAACTGCGTACATCGTAATGTTTTGACTAAAATTGTTACAGCTGCAGTCAACATCAAAATCCATTCCACCAACCCACCTCTCTAAAAGTTGATGATAAAGTTTTACAGACGTAATGATAAGCCACTGTGCCCTATTTGTTGTAACGTAAGGATGAACAATGATGCCCTATTTCTTGTGGTGTAAGTACACACAGTCCTAATTATACGCCGCGGTGTCCAATTTATAGTGGAATTCGTTCCCATAGATCTAAATATGAACGATTATGTCTTATTTTTGTAGTCACATATAGAATGGATATCATTTTATTTGTATAAAAAAATATCTTTTCTAAAATAAATTTATACGACAGTAACAAGAAATCATTCTTTATATTAAACCAAGCATGACAACATGAAAAACTTACAAAGAGAATTGTTTTGCCTCAATGCGACTTTGGGAAAATGTCCCAATATATGCTTTCTCACTGAAATGTGCTTTATGTTTCATATACATTAATGTGTATATTGTTTTTTTTTGTTGTAAATATGCCTTTATGATATGGCATTTATTTTTGAGTTGGCACCAATTGATGAATCTGCATTGTAATCTTTGCGTGCCCCATACAGAGTTGAAATCGACAATTTAATTTTCGTGGGCTTGGATGTTTCTGAGATTCTTCGTAGACTTACGTGTTTGGTCCATGTTCTTAGTATATTATGAAAATAACTATTTATTGGGTTTATATAAGCTGGAAAGATAACTTATCTTGAAGAAAAAGAGAAATCAAAGGAAAGAATGTGTCTTACCACCAGGCAGCTTATTAGATGCCACGTTTTAATAATTTGCAATCAACTTTGGAAATCTCGTATGCATTATCCTTCATTTCATTCTAATTTTGTCTACAAGTTAGTCGGTTATCAATGTCATTGAATTCAAGTCTTCGTTCTGCTTGAATTGATTTCCCAGGACGAAAATTGAGATACATTGTCATTGAATAGATGACGAGTGATGGAATAACATAACTTTAACAGCATAGCAATACGAAGTATTTCCTCATCCAATGAAATACGACAGTAAAACGTTCCTTTGTATACATGGAAGGGTCATTTTGGTTTACCATACACTTTACAATCCATGTATAACATTTCCTTCTTTGAGGTGAAAATTGTGTTTTGCCCTTGGCGATATGCTGTTAGGCTACATTTATATCAATAAATTACTGATATGTCTAGAATTTCCAATTAAATGCTACTAAATTGCCCCGGTGTACGTGATAATATTTGAGAGAGAGAGAGAGAGAGAGAGAGAGAGAGAGAGAGAGAGAGAGAGAGAGAGAGAGAGAGAGAGAGAGAGAGAATTCAGGGCTCATTGATGATAGTATGCTACAACAAAGTCTTGTTACGTGCTTAGGCTCGAATAAAAACAGTAACATAGAAAGAGTGAAAATAACAAGCTTGTAAAACTTAATAAACAATTGATTGAGTACAAATATTTTTCAGAAAAGAAAAATAAACCTACAGTTTTAAGAATCAATTCCAAAATTAATCCAAAAAAAATTCAAAATATTATCCACTAGAGAGATTGCAAAAGTCCTGGTAATAAAATGTCCAAATAATTCCAAGTTCGAATTCCAGCGAAGTATCCAAGATGGAAGACGATGTCACTTGATGAAGTCAGTTCTTTTTAATAAAATTATATGAGCACAATTCTTTTCCAGATAAATAACAAAATAATTCCTCTTGATTCAAACGAATTGACATAATTTCCAATACAAGGTAATTTATAATAACTCAAAAAGACACAACTTAATATTCTAAAAGCCCAACTTCTACTGAATAACTCGCTCCAAAACATAGTTTATATACCTGCTTTTACGTAAACTAGAAAGGGGTCACGATCTTCTAGAATCTCTCAGAACATTTTTAAGTTCAAGAAATCACGTAAACAGCGTACGACCCAACTAAAATAGAAAGATGTTTATACAAAACTCCATTTTGTCCTTGGAGCCAACCAATCATTTTAAAAGCTTGTTTACAACTCTGAAACTAGGTCAGAAATGAGGTCAACACCTGGTGTTTACTCAGTAAAGTACAGGTCACCCCCTCCCCCTTCAATGAACGAATCTGAAAACTTAAAATGCCAAATTTAAATCTAACAAACAAACAAAAATAAAAATGAATATAAATGACTTATATCAAATATATGTAACAGTCTGAAAAGGAAATACGAAGATAACGGTGTAAAGATGTATTGGGTAATTGTTCATTCGACAAATACTATTGGAAAATGATTATTTTTTTAATAAAAAGAGGTAAATAATTGTACGAATCGGTAATTGCGAAATTGCTTTTGTACTGTAAATGGGCTGTCATTAAGATACGGTAAGAAATAATATTATGTTTTAATGCCTTGGAGACGTATAATCCAATGCAGTATTCATTTGAAACAATTACAATGACTTCATCGGAACCTAGGAGACTCGTGTCCTCTCTTAGAAAAGAAACAAAAATGACACGCTATTTAAATGTTTAACGTTAAGAGACTGACATCAACCTTAATGAAAAATCCGAAGGAACAATAGGAATATGTAGGTTATAATATCCATTTTGTAATGCGTGTTTCGAGAGGGGGACAATGGAAGGAACAACGAACTCATGCTGTTTCACAGAAATAGGCAATTACTTTTCCAAGAATAAATCGCCGTCTCCAAGAATTGGTTGTTGTTGTTGTAGTACACTTTGACGCCATTTTCAGCACAAGATAGGCTATACATGGCGGCCAGTATAAACGGTGGAGGAAGAACCCGGTGTAAGAACCACCGATCCACGAGAAGCTACTGGCACGCTTTCTCACTTTCCCACATTGTCCGAACGCGAGACTCAAACCCATGCAGACAGAGATGAGATGGCAATGAACTATAACGATGAGCGCTTTAGACCACTCGACCACTCGGGGCCCCAGCGATTGGATATTGGTTGTGTCGTAGAAGAAGAATACATCTTGCCTCTGTCATAGAAGAGTAATTGCTTATTGTGTGTTTTAGTAGAGGAATTGCTTATTGTGTGTCTTTGCTTATTGTGTGTCTGAATAGAACAATCGCTGCTTTTTGATTGTGTCTTAGTGAAGGAATTGCTTACTGTGTGTCTTAGCAGAGCAATCGCTGCTTTTTGATTGTGTCTTAGTAGAGGAATTACTTATTGATTGTGTCTCAGTAGAGGAATTGCTTATTGATTGTGTCTTAGTAGAGGAATTGTTTATTGTGTGTCTTAGTAGAGGAATTGCTTATTGTGTGTCTTAGTAGAGGAATTTCTTATTGTGTGTCTTAGTAGAGGAATATCTGATTGTGTGTCTTAGCAGAGGAATTGCTTATTGTGTGTCTTAGTAGAGGAATTGCTTATTGTGTGTTTTAGTAGAGGAATTGCTTATTGTGTGTTTTAGTAGAGGAATTGCTTATTGTGTGTCTTAGTAGAGGAATTGCTTATTGTGTGTCTTAGTAGAGGAATTGCTTATTGTGTTTCTTAGTAGAGGAATTGCTTATTGTGTGTTTTAGTAGAGGAATTGCTTATTGTGTGTCTTAGTAGAGCAATCGCTGCTTTTTGATTGTGTCTTAGTGAAGGAATTGCTTATTATGTGTCTTAGCGGAGCAATTGCTGCTTTTTGATTGTGTCTTAGTAGAGGAATTGCTTATTGATTGTGTCTCAGTAGAGGAATTGCTTCTTACCTGTGTCGTAGAAAAGAACTTAGTTGTTAATTGCATCTTAGCAGAGGAATTGTTTATTGATTTGCTTATTTATTGTGTTATAGAAGAGGAAATGCTTATTGATTGTGTTGTAGAAGCGGATATAGTATTGATTGTGTTGTAGAAGAGGAATTGCTTATTGATTGTGTTGTAGAAGAGGATATCTTACTGATTGTGTTGTAGAAAAGGAATTGCTTGTTGATTGTGTTGTAAAATAGGAATTGCTTATTGCTTGAGTTGTAGAATAAGAATTGCTTACGGATTTTGTTGTAGAATAGGAATTGCTTATTGATTGTGTTGTAGAAGAGAAATCGCTTGTTGATTGTGTTGTAGAATAAGAATTGCTTATTGATTGTGTCTTAGTAGAGGACTTGCTTCTTACCTGTGTCGTAGAAAAGAACTTAGTTGTTAATTGCGTCTTAGAAGAGGAATTGCTTATTGATTTGCTTACTGATTGTGTTATAGAAAAGGAAGTGTTGCTTGGTTGTGTTATAGAAGAGGAATTGCCTAATGATTGTGTTGTAGAAGAGGAATTGCTTATTGATTGTGTTGTAGAATAGGAATTGATTATTGATTGTGTTGTAGAAGAGGAATTGCTTATTGATTGAGTTGTGGAAGAGGAATTACTTGTTGATTGTGTTGTAGAATAGGAATTGATTATTGATTGTGTTGTAGAAGAGGAATTGCTTATTGATTGTGTTGTAGAAGAGGAATTGCTTATTGATTGAGTTGTAGAAGAGGAATTACTTGTTGATTGTGTTGTAGAATAGGAATTGATTATTGATTGTGTTGTAGAAAAGGATATCTTATTGATTGTGTTGTAGAAGAGGAATTGTTTATTGATTGAGATTTAGAAGAGGTATTGCTTATTGATTGTGTTGTAGAGTAGGGATTTTCATTGATTGACTTGTAGAAGATGAATTACGTATGGGTTGTGTTGTAGAAGAGGTATTGATTGTGTTGTAGAAGAGGAATTGATTATTGATGGTGTTGTAGAAGAAGAATTGCTTATTGATTGAGTTGTGGAAGAGGAATTGATTGTTGATTGTGTTGTAGAATAGGAATTGCGTATTGTTTGCATCTTAGAAGTGGAATTGCTTATTGATTGTGTTGCAGAATATGAATTTTCATTGATTTTGTTGTAGAAGATGAATTGCTCATTGATTGTGTTGTAGAAGTGGAATTGCTTATTGATTGTGCTGTAGAAGAGGAATTGCTTATTGATTGTGTTGTAGAAGATGAATTGTCTATTGATTGTGTTGTAGAAAAGGAATTTTCATTGATTTTGTTGTAGAAGATGAATGGCTTATTGATTGTGTTGTAGAAGAGGAATATCTTGTTGATTGTGTTATAGAATAGGAATTGCTTATTGATTGTGTTGCAGAAGTGGAATTGCTTATTGATTGTGTTGTAGAAGAGGAATTGCTTATTGATTGTGTTGTAGAAGATGAATCGTTTATTGATGGTGTTGTAGAAGATGTATTCTTAATGATTGTGTTGTAGAAGATGAATTGCTTATTGATTGTGTTGTAGAAGATGAATTGCTTATTGATGGTGCTGTAGAAGATGAATTGCTTATTGATGGTGTTGTAGAAGATGTATTCTTAATGCTTGTGTTGTAGAAGAGGAATTGCTTATTGATTGTGTTGTAAAAGAGGAATTGCTTATTGATTGTGTTGTAGAAGATGAATTGCTTATTGATGGTGTTGTAGAAGATGTATTCTTAATGCTTGTGTTGTAGAAGAGGAATTGCTTATTGATTGTGTTGTAGAAGAGGAATTGCTTATTGATTGTGTTGTAGAAGAGGAATTGCTTATTGATTGTGTTGTAGAAGATGAATTGCTTATTGATGGTGCTGTAGAAGATGAATTGCTTATTGATGGTGTTGTAGAAGAGGAATTGCTTATTGATTGTGTTGTAGAAGATAAATTGCTTGTAATTGTGTTGTAGAATGAGAATTGCGTATTGTTTGCATCTTAGAAGTGGAATTGCTTGTAACTGTGTTGTAGAAGAAGTGTTACTTATTGACTCATCGCAGAAGAGGATCATATGTGCAAATGCATTCATGCTAGCTGATTAGTGACATGTATTGCTTGCTGAATAGTGAAAATTATTACTCTCTAAGTAGTAACAATTATTGCAATATTTTATTTCCATTGTGAAAACACACCATATTTTATAGCTTGATTATTAAAAATGTATTTTCTGTTTATAAGTTTTACTTATATCTTTTTCTCATGTCTATAAGTTTTACTTATATCTTTTTCTCATGTTTTTGCTGATTATTTATAATGTAGTTTTCAGTGTTTCACTATTGTCTCCACTTATTGACTTCCTCCACTCATTTCACTACCTTTTGTGCATTAATAATAATAATAATAATAGTAATAATAATAATAATAATAATAATAATAGTAATAATAACAATAATAATAGATGACACAGCATCAATCGTGAGTAGTACTAAAGGTCAAACTAGAGACATTTTTCACGAATGGTGGATGGTGGAAAAATTCACTTCATGTCATCTTGAAGAATGACACGGAGTAGAGGATTTAACATTAGAAACGTTTTTAGGTCTAACATTAGTTTTGGGAGAAATGGGACGTTAGCAGTATGGGCCAGTATTTAACATTAAATACCCATTTCCCCATGAGCAACATTCGTCAAGATTTCGGGTTAGTGGATTTGTCAATCCGTGCAATTCAGTTGATGGCAATGTGTGTGTGTTTTTTTTTTTTTTTTGGGGGGGGGGATTACGTTTGGATCAATGTTGTGGGAATGTAAGTTGAACGATAACATTGACATTAGGTGTATGTGTTGATCAGTAGGTACGGGTGGCAGTCGGTAAGGGTGAGTATATTTGAGTAGGTGTTGGTTTGGTTAGAAGAAGTGGGTGATGGCAGTAAGACTATGACTTGGCGTGTATATGTGGGCGTTGGTTAATGAGGATTGGCGTTGGTCATTAATGATGGGTATTAGTAAAAATATCATTAACAATTTTTTATTGTCACAAGAGCGAGGGGGTAATGTTCATTTCCCATACGCCCTATATTGACCCAACCGTAATGATAAATTCCCCATTCCTTTCCGCAGAATGCCATCTAATGGGAATCATAAGGACGTGTTTAACGTCAAATTTCCATTTTCCCGAACAGCTTTATTATTCAAGATGGCCGGAGAGTTATTGTTTCCATTTCCCCATAAACCCATTCTCTCGACCACCCACAACCTGAATGTACGTATGTGTGAACCCTACTGATCTAGTTTATTGTGTGTGTGCATCTGTGTATGAGGTAGGTAAAGTACAATGTAAACGCTCACGTGACCATATTCATCAACATGCTGCCAAGAAAAATACATGTAATGATATTGTTTCATTTTTACCCAGGTCTTTATGAAAATGAGATTGACGTTTTTGAATAATTTAAACTGAAGCACAGAAGACCGCACTGAAAAAAAATTCTGCTGAAACGCGATTTAAACAAGAGATTATAACAAATTAAGGTACAATAAAGGGAATCACAAACATTTCTGCAGCTACAATATTTCAATTTCATGGTTTCTAAATATACACTGAGTTAAATGTTAGAATCGCAGAGTGCAATAATGCATCTGGTAACATATATAGCTGATCTCAGTAAGGATACTGTTTGGTTAATGTGTTTGGTTTGACTGCCACGTTGCTATGTTTTCAATAATGACTATCAATCAAGCTCCAATCAAAATTTCCATGTGTGCATGACAGCATGTTATAGGAGAGTGGATTGTACATCAGTTTTTGTCGAGGCGTCTAGTTATAAAGGTGGTAGTTGTTTGAATTTGAATAAGAAGAATTTTTTTAACCTTTCGACAATCATCTCATACGGTACCACAACATGTCAAAATTTGACTAACGTATTAAAGTTAGCAATCTTCCGCGCTGTTTTCAAGGTTTCAGAAAAATATATAAAGCACAGAGGCAGATTTTCATGCTTTCATCAGAACAATATGTTTAAAAAAAAAACAAATTAAAATTTGAAAGGAACATAAGTACCTTAGAATAAAAAATACAGCAAAAGTACAACGTATAGTCCTCACGAAAATTGTTTTCATTGACGATAACATTTTGTATCTGGAATTTCTAATAAAACCAATAAATTCTGTTTAAGCCTTATTCTTAGTAAATAACTAAAAAAAAAAACCCAACATGTTTGAATAATAAAACTAAGAAATGCCAACACTACCTCGATAATTCGGGGATTGTAGAGAACTGCTACCGCAGTTTTTATTCGCGTCAACACGTTCATTTCTTGCTATTGTTCTTTATACACATTTACCCGCATCGATATATTTCAGTTGGCTGTATTAAAAAATCTTGTATTATCCTAAAACATGTGATAGGAAAGAATGTTTCGCATTGATACTCTGCATCTGTCTGTAGTCGTTTGATTTGCAAATCCGATAAGAAGAACCCGCCACAATGGATAAAATGGACAAACTGACAAACCGCACTGCCCTCACAGTTCGAAATTGAAATCTGTAAAACGGAACATTATTTACGAAACAACAAATCTTCAGAAACTTCAAGATTTTTATGCAAGCAGTTGTTCACAGAAGAGTTTGACTGAGTCCGATATCTGTCCATGTATTTGTCATGTTTTGGATATCTGTCCATGCACTGGTTCTGAGTTGGTTACCTTTCCATTCATTTGTACTGAGTTGGCTATCGATCCATTTATTTGTACTGAGTTGGCTATCTATCCATATATTTGTACTGAGTTGGTTACCTTTCCATTTATTTGTGCTGAGTTGGCTATCTATCCATTTATTTGTACTGAGTTGGTTACCTTTCGATTCATTTGTACTGAGTTGGCTATCGATCCATTTATTTGTACTGAGTTGGCTATCTATCCATATATTTGTACTGAGTTGGTTACCTTTCCATTTCTTTGTGCTAAGTTGGCTATCTATCCATTTATTTGTACTGAGTTGGTTACCTTTCCATTTATTTGTACTGAGTTGGTTACCTTTCCATTTATTTGTACTGAGTTATATATCTATCCATTTATTTGTACTGAGTTTGTTACCTTTCCATTTATTTGTACTGAGTTGGCTATCTATCCATTTATTTGTACTGAGTTGGTTACCTTTCCATTTATTTGTACTGAGTTGATTACCTTTCCATTTATTTGTACTGAGTTGTCTATCTATCCATTTATTTGTACTGAGTTGGCTATCTATCCATTTATTTGTACTAAGTTGGTTACCTTTCCATTTATTTGTACTAAGCTGGTTACCTTTCCATTTATTTGTACTGAGTTGGCTATCTATCCATTTATTTGTACTGAGTTGGCTATCTATCCATTTATTTGTACTGAATTTACTATCTATCCATTTATTTGTACTGAGCTGGTTACCTTTCCATTTATTTGTACTGAGTTGGCTATCTATCCATTTATTTGTACTGAGTTGGTTACCTTTCCATTTATTTGTACTAAGTTGGTTACCTTTCTATTTATTTGTACTGAGTTGGCTATCTATCCATATATTTGTACTGAGTTGGCTATCTATCCATTTATTTGTACTGAGTTGGCTATCTATCCATTTATTTGTACTGAATTGGCTATCTATCCATTTATTTGTAATGAGCTGGTTACCTTTCCATTTATTTGTACTGAGTTGGCTATCTATCCATTTATTTGTACTGAGTTGGCTATCTATCCATTTATTTGTACTGAGTTGGCTATCTATCCATTTATTTGTACTGAATTGGCTATCTATCCATTTATTTGTACTGAGCTGGTTACCTTTCCATTTATTTGTACTGAGTTGGCTATCTATCCATTTATTTGTACTGAGTTGGCTATCTGTCCATTTATTTGTACTAAGTTGGTTACCTTTCCATTTATTTGTACTGAGTTGTCTATCTATCCATTATATTAATTTATACTAGGTTGGCTATTTTACATGTATTCGTACTGTTTTAGCTAGCTGTCTCTATATTGATACTGAGTTGCCTACGTGTACATATTCGCACTGGTTTCGTTATCTCTCCAAATATGACCCCTCCAGTGGCCTAAGTGGTTAGAGCGTCTATCTTCAGATGCGTAAGGTCGCGAGTTTGACCCCGGCCAGAGTCATACCAAATATGCGTATTTGTCTGCATAATATAATAAAACAAGAACGAATATTTGATTTCGCATTACCGGTAGTTTGGTGTTGAATATCAAAATCGGCATTTAGTTTTATCAGAAGACATGAAATGAACATTAGTTCTGATATGCACTGTTTAATATTCATACATACACGAGTTAAATCTCAAATATGAACTGTGCGTCAATAGATGCTATGATTTAAGTATATCTATTTAGCAGCTGTACCGAATTTGTGGACAGATATGGCCAATAACAGTGAATGCAGTTGAAGATAATGCCATTTGGAAACGCCATCATGTTATCAAGTCTGTACGTTTTCTAAAAGGGTGGGCATGCAGGACAGTTGTGCATGCACTGGATAGGGCCACAGAGAAAGCGTCTAGTTGGCTCTGGCTGAGACGTGAAAACAAAATATGGCAGCCATCAGAGACATGCAGTTCTTGATCACCACCTCCGCCATGCTATCTGAAGGTTATTCTGATATGAGGGGCGAAACACCCGTGGAAAGATGGGCAATCGGTTGATGACGTCTGTGGAAAGTAGTTCAACCAACAGCATATCTATACACAATGAATACTATCCCAGTACTTGCAATACATTCTGAGCATGAAACTCAAGAAAAGAAAAAAAAAAAGAAGAATTCGTGACAAGTCTTTAACTTTAATAATTACAAAGTTATAATAACTTGTATTAAATTCTTATGTCCTTCTATTATATCGACCAATTTGAATGACGTAGGTGTCGCCCTAGTTGTCATATTGAATGACGTAAGTGCACCCTATTTGTCATATTAGATGACGTTGGTTCACCAATGTTGTCATATCTAAATTGGAGGTTTCAGCTACTAATAAAAGTGCGAGTGTCTAAACATTTAATCATACAAATATTTTGAAATCATTTTTTATAAATAAAATTTGTTCCCATTTGTACAATTCGTTTCCGTTTTCTATCTCCCTGTTTATAAAACTTTCGAAAGAGATTCTAAGACAAACTTATAATTGGGAATTCGAGCCGTTGTTTGGTGGGTTGTTTTGGTAATTTTTTAAAACACCTGCTTAGTTGAAATTCAGAAGATGGCGTATCTAGAAATATGGTGACCTACTGTACTAATAGGCTACTAGGCTAAAAAAAATATCTCATGATCTCGTTTCACTCTTGAAACAAGACCTGCAACAAAACGAACACATTCAGTTTTCTATAAAACGAAACACGAAGAGTGTAAAGTAATATATTCATTTTCATTACCGATTAACCAGGTATGAAACAGATTATGATAGATTAATAAATATTATGTAAATTTAAGGCTGAATTTATTTGATGTCTTGTCAGTCTTACTTGAGTGAGACTTGTCTTGATAGATTACAGCGTGTCCAAATTTATTAAAGCAGGAGGTTGGGCCAAATATCCTATATTTGTATATGTAATCTTCTGCATAAGGGTCTAGACTAGATGTGCATGTTTCAGCTTTTTTTTCGTTCTAAACGTGGTCAAAGTCTTCATATTTAGAGACAGAAACTATATTTAGGATTTCACTTAAATCTGTCACGCAGATATTGAGATTTCTCTGATGGCCTACTGGTTAGAGCATCCGCCTCGGATAGGGTAGTTCACTAGTTCAAAACACGGCCGAGTCATAACAAAGACTTATAAAATGGTACTATCATCTGTTTTGCTAGGCGTTCAGAATTAAGAAGTTAGTGTTGGGACTGGTCGGCTTGGATAATATGACTGGTTGGGACATCATGCTACATGTCTGCGGCATGATGTCCCAGTGCTTGGCAGCACCATAAACTGCTACACTGAAGACATCGTAGCGATATGACTGACAAATTGCCAAAGCTACGTTAAAAATCCAAATATCACACACAGTAGACATTGAGCATATGATAACCTCTTAACCTAATATCGAACAAACCATCAACAGAGATAACAAATATATCTCAGTAGGCAGAAAGTTAAATTATTTTCTTCTTTTACACAGAGAAAGGTTAGATCTCTCAATAATTTGCTAGTAGTAATTAGTGCTCGAGATAGATTCTTATAGTTTGGATGAAATAATATATGGGTCAAACAATCAATAATGTTTCCCGCTTGAATAATATATCAGCTTAAATGGATTGTTAGAAGTGAGTAGACTGTATTGTCATAGTAGCATACTAAGAAAACATTATATTTTGATCTACGTTGATGCTGTGCCAGTCATCAAATGACTTTTGTTTTTCAGCTGTTAGTGCACATACTATTCCGACGGTCTATGCATTAAATATAACGGCCTAATGTGGGATATTGAAATGGAATAAAGAAACCTCTTAAGTACCTGATTTTTCATTTCATAGGGTTAATAAGGTTTCCTAATTCGTCTATTATTTCGGTTCGATGTCTGCCATCTTTCATTTGGTATGTGAAGCTGAATTTTTATTGCAATATATTAGGCTTTATTCGACATGAAACAATTGAATCAAAATTAGAAATGGATTTCTATCCTAATATGACAGATTATATGGACTCGTTTGGATATGACGTAATTCATTTATCCTAATTGGACGGGAAAAAAGGGAAAAATAATGATCCAAGGCTTAAAGTTATTAAACAATTATATCTATCTATCTATCTATCTATCTATCTATCTATCTATCTATCTATCTATCTATCTATCTATCTATCTATCTATCTATCTATCTATCTATCTATCTATCTGTCTGTCTGTCTGTCTGAATGTCTAATGTATGTCCATCCGTCCGTCCATTCATCCATCTAGTGAGCTATTCTTGAATATACAATAAAATGGAAGACTGATATAGCTTTTGTTTAGATACGCCGTGTAAAATTCATAGTTAGTGAACGCGACATTCCATATGCAATGCCGTTCGAACTTTAATCCGAGAAAAAATCCTTTTTTTTCATCCTAAAACACCAACAAGGCAGTTCATTTTATGATATTATTTTCCTTGTATACTTTAGGGATTATTTCTTTAATTAACGCTACTAATACGAAATGGCAAAATAAAAATGCAAGACCTATATAAATATATATCGTCCATTGTATTTAATATGTACCATAATTTCTAATTGTATAGTACTTTGAAATAAATCATTATTTTTTGTGGTATGGGTGAGAAGGACCATTTTTAAATTTTGTTTGCTTACAAATTTGATCGACATTGCCAAAGCATCTACTCGAGTTCGGCTGTAATAAGATTCCAGTATACACGGTAAATGAGTTACCTACCTTGACTGACACAAAACCTAAGTAAATCACTGTCTCACAAAAACGCAGTAAGATCAATGGTGTTTGGTATTCACTAGATTATCTGCAAAACCTTCTGTAGATACTCATTACGCCTAGAAAAGTATACAGTAATATAAATTTTGCTACTGTAGTCTGTTCTTTCCATTGATTAATATTAATACCGTATGTAAATAAACTACCTTTTGTAGTTAAAAATTGGTTATTATTATATGCTCATTTTTCTCCGTTAACTGGTCATAGTCAGAATTGTTCAGTATTTTATGATATTGAACTCGCGCGAACTTCAGATTGTATTCATAAAGGAACTACTTTCTATTGTAAACAAACAATGGACGCAGACGCCAGCACTTCTGATTTGTAAACAAATAATGTACACTATCGTAGTTGTCGCTTTACGTTTTGATTAATTAAATTTGTTCCTGAATGAACTAAAGCAGATGTTTCATGGACTGCCACATACCAGCAGCTTTGCTACATTCAACATTAACGTTTTAATATAATGTTTCGGATTTACGCGGGAATATACGCCAGATTTCATACAATGACTTGTTACCTATAAAATAAAAACATGCATGTGACCACGGCATAAACTGTCTTTAGCTGGCAGTAAGAATGGCAAGAAATATACTTACAGTTTTACATCCTGAATTTCATCAAAATGTACTTTTCTTAGTTCTGCATATCCGAATTACATGAACTATGCCATGGGTTGTTAAGCTTGATTACACATTGTGAAATTGTAATGTAATTTAGACTATATTCCAAGTGCAATTAGATCCTCCTTACTGTACTCAAAATGAAATAAACATACAATTTCATAGCGTTTTTTTCTTTTGTTGCAATTAAAAGACATATTTTTCCACATTATGATTTTAAACATCAATGACGGAACAGAAGCAAACGTGCAGAGGTCAAAAGTCTCCTCCCTTCACTGATTCAGTCCGATGCATTTCATGTATGATTTGCACAGATAAATCGAATCCATAATAACCAAAGTTCGTAGAATGGACAAAAATACCAAACTTTATGCATTCCAGATCAAAAAGAAAAGTCGTTGCCATGCACATTCATTCACAATATGACTCTAAATTTCAATTTTAAGTAGACCAAAAAAGTCATTTTCTTTTGAAAGTTATATCTAGCGCGCGACAACGTACAAATTTATCTGGGCAGAGTTAAGTGCATATTGATAATGTTGTCGCTGTGTAATGATGAATCTGCGGCTGTTTATTTGGATTGAAATACGGCATACATTCAGCTACTTTGTTTCTTGTAGTGGATTTTTTTAAAAAATAATTAAGCCTTAGGTATAATAAGAAAATGAGCATATAAGAAATAAATATTACTGCATTTGTATGGGAAATTAATGGGAAATAATTGGGAAAATAAGAAATAAATATTACTGCATTTGTATGGGAAATTAATGGGGAAAAAAGAAATAAATATTACTGCATTTGTATGGGAAATTAATGGGAAATTAATGGGAAAATAAGAAATAAATATTATTTAATTTGTATGGGAAATTAATGGGAAATTAATGGGAAAATAAGAAATAAATATTACTGCATTTGTATGGGAAATTAATGGGAAATTAATGGGAAAATAAGAAATAAGTATTATTTAATTTGTATGGGAAATTAATGGGAAATTAATGGGAAAATAAGAAATAAATATTACTGCATTTGTGTGTGAAATTAATGGGAAATTAATGGGAAAATAAGAAATAAATATTACTGCATTTGTATGGGAAATTAATGGGAAAATAAGAAATAAATATTACTGCATTTGTATGTGAAATTAATGGGAAATTAATGGGAAAATAAGAAATAAATATTACTGCATTTGTATGGGAAATTAATGGGAAATTAATGGGAAAATAAGAAATAAATATTACTGCATTTTTGTATGGCAAATTATTGGGAAATTAATGGGAAAATAAGAAATAAATATTATTGCATTTGTATTGCAAATTAATGGGAAATTAATGGGAAAATAAGAAATAAATATTACTGCATTTGTATGGCAAATTAATGGGAAATTATGAAGTTATTTCTCAGATGGATGTCGTTTCTATTTTCCAATTCAAATGCAGTAATCTATAAATATTCTTTCCTTTCGTCTTCATTGCAGAAGAATATTTTATCCACCAACAATACTATCTTGAGTTCGATTAAAAAGTACAATACATTAAAAACGGTAGGAAATAAAAAGTAAATGGATACATTCACGAAAAAAACATACTAAATAACAAGATTATTCACCCCACTAAATAACAAGATTATTCAACCCACTAAATAACAAGATTATTCACCCCATTCAAACATGTCGATTTATTATATCCTCATTTAATTATATCATGTTGTGAGGATAATATAGAAGTGACTTCAGATTGCTTATGGGTTCCACAATCTCCAAAATTTTCATAAAAATCTTAGCAAAATTTAGAAGACATGTTCGGTTGTTAACAGATTAGTATGGGTAGGTTGTTTAACAGATTAGAATGGGTAGGTTGTTTAACAGATTGGAATGGGTATGTTGTTTAACAGATTAGAATGGGTATGTTGTTTAACAGATTAGAATAGGTAGGTTGTTTAAAAGATTATAATGGGAAGGTTGTTTAACAGATTAGTATGGGTAGGTTGTTTAAAAGATTACAATGGGTAGGTTGTTTAACAGATTAGTATGGGAAGATTGTTTAAGTATTCTGGCAGTAGGAAAAGAACTACCATTGTGTTTTGAAGTACAGTATTTAAAGCCTATCCATGTCAAGGCAGTAGAGGTAATACGATTAGTATGTCTGTCTCTCTGATTTTATTTTTTACCGTAGCTTTAACAAGTTTTAATCATATCTCTACGAAATCTGCAGTGTGGCAGTTTATAAAGATGTCTAGTATTGGGGCCTCATGCAGCATACATGTAGCATGATGTCCCACCCAATCACATTATCCTGACACCAGACCGAACAGTTCTAACACTCTCCTCTTAATGTTTTGTGCCTAGCGAGGCAGTTGTTAGTACCATTTTTTATAAGTCTTTGGTATGACTCGACCGGGAATCAAATCCGCGATCATCCGCATCCGAGGCGGACGCTCCAACCACTAGGTCACCGTTAGCAATCTGTCCTAGTATCTTTAAAAAGTTGTCTGTGTCTTAGAGTTGCTGTATGAAAAGGCTTCTGCGATAGATATCACGTGTTAATCAAAGATAATTATTAGCAAGTCATGCCAAGTATACTTGAGCTGTTGTGATGGTGACTAGATTACGCAGTCCTTAGTTTAAAGGTTCCAAGCTGGCGATTGGCGACACTGGAGAAGAGATCAAAATTGTAGCTTTGATGTATGATTCCCAGCTAGAAAAAAACATCGGGTATGTTTTATCATCAAAGCGTACCTATAAAACGTTTGGCATACAGTTCAGTTCATCAAAATATATTATCATTTGTGCATCATACACTAATGTGATCTCTTTCGCAAGAGTTACACCTGTTGACTGGTATACATATAATTGACGATGAAATAAAAGATTATTTTATACCTGTCAATGTAATAGATGAGTCCCCGTCACTTACATGTGGAACGTGGACGATACATTGTATGACATGGCACTGAACAGTTCTGTGAATAACTTCACTAACTGGGGAAAGTTATTTTCTTAGACAAACAACAGCAGAAAGTTTAAAGAGCCGATCAACCTTTATTAATTTTGTTGTTGATTGTTTGTAACAAAATAAAACCAAACTATGTAAATAATAAATAAAATTTGATGAAAGATCAGAATACAGTGTAATCATCGATTAATTATTAATGCAGCAAGTACTGATTCAAACCTTCCCTTACTCCAGGTAATAGACAAAACGAATAGTGTTGTCCAAAATGTAAGAATATATACTTTCTACGAGATGTATTTCTTAGTAGTTAGTACCACTCAAAGTCCCAATATTCGTGTCTTTTGTCGAGCAATCTCAATAAAATTTCGAAAAAGGAACATTTGAGAATCACGATGGTGGAAGCCAGTGATAACGTCTTGTACTGTGCTACTTTTCGAACATTTATTACTTAGACCAGCCGACATAATTTGAATTATATGACTTTCTTCAGTTTGCTTGACGGCCTGTATTCATCCTCTGAGTGCAGTTGTATAATGGATGCCATTTTGAACAAGTGGACATATCAAGATCGAGTGATGTGGCTGCCACCATTGGCCTTTTGTGGTCAATTCAAATCGTAACGGAACTGATGTGTAGTTCAGCGAAGAGTACAATCTACACATCATTTGTTCGTAGCATTCTACTATATAGATCTGAAAGCTGGAAGACCGTTCAAGCCCTGCCATCAGCAAGCGACTGGACACATTCCACACCAATCAGTTGTTTTAGAAGAATAATACGAATGTTTTGGACTAACATCGC
Organism: Unio pictorum; assembly: GCA_030141615.1. Lineage (NCBI taxonomy): Eukaryota > Metazoa > Mollusca > Bivalvia > Unionida > Unionidae > Unio > Unio pictorum. The sequence goes on from JARLTB010000109.1 coordinate 5,669,595, forward strand.
TTCAGCGTGCAATGTAGGGCCTATATCAGAAGAGTTAAAAAAAAAAAAAAACACAAACACGCAGATGGAGAAAAGCGTAGAATCTAGACATCCTTGCCATGAATGCGCTGAAATTGACTCAGGGGAAGAGGACTTCCGACAAAAGAACTGGAGGTGTCCTATGAAAAAGGAGTTCAGACAGAGCAATCTGACGTGGATAACATCAGACCGTCAAGAAGCAGATCGCCAGAGTTGATGAAGATTCGTGGATGTTTCATGTGCCACTTGTGGGCACGACGAGAACTGACGTTAGATGTCTATCAAATAGAATACTACAACTATATTACATTATTATTCTATATCCGATAATGTATTCAAATTAAAAATATTTAGAAAACACGTACCTACTTGAAGACCGAAAAAGGTCAAGTGATATTTGGGTTAAACTAATTTTGATTCTACGATCAAAAGTTATAAAAACTTAAATGTTTTAACAAATACTCCTGCTGAAAAATACCTACGGGGAAAAAGAACTACTGTTGTTGTCAGTACATTATTACCCATCATACCAATAATCTTAATTGGTGTGATCACGCGGAAAATATCTAATGTTGCAGTTGAGAAGAGAAAACAAATTAGTGACTAAAGCGTTAGAAAATTTGTCTGAATCATTATTGTTTAATTAGCGACAATATTAATGTCAGCACATTCTTTTTTTTTTGTTTAATTTGCAAAGGAATATATATTTAATCTGAGCTGTGACTTCGAATAAGATAATGGTACAGTCTTATCTTTTTCGGAACTTTTTGACGGTAGATGAATGGCAGTAATAGAAGACAATTGCCATATTTAACTAAGCTTGATAATAAATTGAATGATTGAATTATGGGTGCAATTTCGACCCACCTCCTCCCGTAAATGAGATAGTCCCTCCGATATAACAACAATAGTCTGATACTAAAATGACTAGAACTAATTTATCGTTGACAGGTGAGACATGTATTAAATATCATTTTGATCTTCATGCCACACTTAATTTAAGGTGACAGTAGTTAATTCCTTGTCTGTCTGGATAGACAGATGAATTACGCTCGCATGCAGAAGTAAATCGAATGATGATTCTAGAAATCTCTACTGGATTGCATGCAGTATGTATGTATGTATGTATATATGTATGTATGTATGTATGTATGTATGTATGTATGTATGTATGTATGTATGTATGTATGTATGTATGTATGTATGTATGTGTGTGTGTGTGTGTGTGTGTGTGTGTGTGTGTGTGTGTGTGTGTGTGTGTGTGTGTGTGTGTGTGTGTGTATGTATGTATGTATGTATGTATGATTCCTGGGTGGGTGCAATGACGGACATGGTTCTGTTAAGCTTAAGAAGGCGGCTTGGGGTGGGATGGGGTGGGGTATCATGAGACAGTAATTTTTGGAAAATGTTTTACTTCTAGAAGATAATTTGTGTGGCTCGATTAAATGGTAATATTATAACGCAAAAACGAGTTAGTCTCTCTCTCTCTCTCTCTCTCTCTCTCTCTCTCTCTCTCGCTCTCTCTCTCTCTCTCTCTCTCTCTCTCTCTCTCTCTCTCTCTGAGGTTTCTCATAAGAAAAATATGTGGCTGTAAGAAAGAGAATGAGCATAAGTGATTGGAATAGTGACCTCATTCAACAACTATTTTCTAAAATCGACAATATTGTTTTACAGAGATGTCAACATTTATGCGCATTCTTTTTTTGGAAGATGGATTGTGTAAAATAATGGCGAAATTCATGTTTATGTTGTTGTTTTTTTTTTAAATCGATCCTCAGTGGACTTCAGTAAATGTTACATGTTATCGTCTTACGCTAGAAGAGAGACGTCAACGTCTGTCATGTAACAATTTTTCTAGTCCTCATTAGTCCTGCCAAAACAAACAGATGGCTAGGACGTTTTTTCTTCTTCTTCTTTACTTGTATGGATTTAGTTTAGCCGCAGACTTGACATATTGGTAAGACATATTTTAAAGATACGAAACTCTAAGCTAATGTGAGAGATAATGATGCTAGATTGTAATTATTTTTCCATTAGGGGTTACAATGGCGGAGCCGGATTGAGATCCAGTTAATGTTGTATTTGCATTTCAATTAATTCTAGTCGTCTTTAATTGTCATGTTTACCATAAAATCTGAATAAGGCAAAATAAGTGGTTCTTTAAGTTAATTAGCGAATGGTACAAGCCAGAATCATAAAGGCCGACACGGAGTAAAGAAAAAACCTCAAATTTCATGATTTACCGCTGATTTGGACAAATCGTTAAATTATTTAGCATACATACGCAAATGATTCCAACTATAGTAGCGAGTCAATCCAATTGACATCAATGTTAAAATTTCAGTGAAAAAGTAATGTGGATCTTTCTCATTAATAATGATCATTAAATATATGTTTTGAATCTCATGATACGATAGGAAAATATATTTGTTATACAGAACAGTAAGAGAATAAAACTGGAATTGCATGAGAAATTCTTGTTTATTGCTATCATATTGTTTTATACGAAATATATTTTTATTGACTAAAAGAACATCGAATTACACTTCGAGTTGACCCTCTCCTCGACTACGACTTATTTATACGATTTGTGTTTTTGGAGGTTGCAGTGAATACCAAATGGTAGTGGGATTGGCTAGGAAAAAGCTAGTTAAAGGCTGTTTGAACCATTCTTAACTTAATGCATTGAGTATCGTACCTTATCAAATAGCATATGCCTACTTTAGGTATCACAGTTAATAGCATGGTGTTTTTTAATCAAAGAATCTATTTTAAACATTTCAAAAACACTAGCAGCAAAGGTGATAAGGTGGAACTAAAATGAATTATACGAAATGTCAATGTTGTTGACTGATACAAACTCAAACTTCAGTTGAGACCTTAACTGTGCCATTTGTTGATATTAAAAACAGGACCAGTCAACTTTCTTGGAAACAAGTATAGATTTTAGCCATACGTTTATAACGTGCAATTGATGTTTACTGTTAAAGTTTTACAAAAAAGCGGACAGATATGTTGTTGAATTCATGGAAATTTTCCTTTTTGAAAAAATGTCAAGGTCACTCATTTTATATTTGCAGTATACCACCCTTCTTCGGATAAACGTATTCCAATCACCGTGAAGGTGTAGATGGAGATTTAGTTGCACAGCATTCTACTTTAAGACTAGATTAGTATTGATATTACGCATGAATGTCTCGTATTGATATTGATTAGAAGAACTGGTGGGATTGTTCGCACATTGTCTTCAAGTAAATTTGTCTAGTACCGTTTCATTTACCTGATCTTATCAGCACGGCCTTTGGAGGTTATCGGAAACATGAACGAGTTTAATTGAAGATCATGATACCAAAAAGATCGATGTATTAGATAAGAGATAACAAATGATTCCCCAATCTGGTTATTACTATTCAGTTTAATTTTGTCGTGCTTGTCAAGATTCGTTTGAGATAAAACACGTACAAGTTATGAAGTAAAAGGAAAACAAAGTATCTGAATTCGAGACAAGGAGATTTTCAAGTGACTATCAGACGTTTCTTTTGTAATGTTTAACTTCAGCGTTGTTCCTTATGGTTTAGTCCTGTAATGAATGCATATCTATCTTCAACCTAATTCCTCAATTTAACCGAATGAATTGCACATCTGTCCGCAACCTAATTCCTCAGTTAAGCAATTGTATTAATATGCACATCTGTCCGCAACTTAATTCCTAAACTAATTATGTTTATATGCACAACTGTCTTGAACCTAATTCCCGAATGAATTGATTATATCAATAGGCATATCAGTCTTCAACCTAATTCCTGAATTAACTTATGTTCATAAGCACATCTGTGTTCAACCTACTCCCTGAATTAATTGATATTAAAATGTACATCTGTTTTAAACTAATTACCGAGTTAACTTATATGAATAAGCACACGTCTTCAACCTAATTTCTGAATGAATTGATTATATCAATAGGCACATCTGTCTTCAACCTAATTTCTGAATGAATTGATTATATCAATAGGCACATCTGTCTTCAACCTAATTTCTGAATGAATTGATTATATCAATAGGCACATCTGTCTTCAACCTAATTTCTGAATGAATTGATTATATCAATAGGCACATCTGTCTTCAACCTAATTTCTGAATTAATTGATTATATTAATAGGCATATATGTCTTCAACCTAATACCTAAATTAATTGATCCTATTAATATGCATATATATCGTCAACCAAATTCCTGAATTAACTTATATGAATAAGCACATCTGTCTTGAACCTAATTCCTGAATTAATTGATTCTATTAATAGGCATATATGTTTTCACCCTAATTCTTGAGTTAATTGATTTAGCTAATATGTACGTCTATTTTCAACCTAGTCCATGAATAAAGTGATTATATTAATATTATTGAGAAGTTTGACATCATATGCTGAATGAATATGTAGTAATAGCTACACTTTTTCATTGTAGCAAGACATATTTATAAATGCCCCCTCTTGACCTTCCAGTGACTGATTTCAAGTTTCCTCCTCTAATACGTTTAATTAATATATGTTCGTATTCGAAGTCCGACCATTTGTTCACGTAACCTGACATGTGCTGTAAATTCTGGCCGTTCTGAACGTCCTTAAGCCCTGGTTTCTGATTACAAGAAGATATCTTCATTCACCATGAGGAACTTCAAACGGAATTGTAACATCGATGATTTCATTACTAATTTGGAGTATTCGCATTATTAATTAACAGCGCGGGTATTTTATTGATGGTTAAAACTTCATAGAGTGTAAACACCAATGATTTTGGACGGATCAATTATTCACACATTCAATATGATCCTATTTCGCCAAATTCTAACCAGTCTGATAAATGTTACCATTATATCGAGTGTCCGAGACAACCGGATCGAGATAAGAACCAGTCAGTGAATTAGTAATATTAAAAGTTGTACGATAAACTATTGGGCTAGATTATTTAGTAGTCATGAAGAAGGCAAAATGACTTATCGTGTTTTATCTATTATATAATTCGGATGTCAATAAATTGATAATAGAATTAAAATCCATATTAAATGCTGCTAAGTTTAGCATGGAGAAATCCAAATTTGTTCTCAGATAAATTGCTAACAAAATATGTTGAAATATGGCTAAAAGATTAACACAGACAGACAAGCTTTGATAGGTAACTTCAATACAGTGTCTAAAAGTTTAAATTAACTGCTATTTAGGACTAGTTTGGATATAGAAAGTAACTATCTCTCATTGCCAAAAATATATTTATAAGCTTTATTCTTCTTCTTCTTCTTCTTCTTCTTCTTCTTCTTCTTCTTCTTCTTCTTCTTATTATTATTATTATTATTTTATTGAATTTGTATAGCTATTAATATTTCAGTTATGCAATGACATCACAAGCTATACGTCATACTCTTTTTCTTATATACATGTCTTCTCTTGCCTCGTCTTGGTAGCTTTTGCAAGAGAGAAATCTACCTGATTTGCTAACCTTTCGTTTCTTATCTCAGCCTGTTTGTCTCAGGTCGTCTCAATGAAGATGTACATACGATAAGAACTACTTTTAAAAAGAAACACCTTGTTCTTTTCTGCTGAGCCTGATGGAGTTGTTAAAACCTCAAACAACAACAATAACAGATGCATATCAAAAGAGTACTTAGTCATAGAGCAACTTCAGATCTCTGCAACTTTGGTAACGCATTGTACAAAAGATGTCGACATAGATACGAGCACGCACACGAAGTCGAGCTCTTTTTTGTATTAGGCTTTTGTTCATTGTGATAATTGTTTATGTGTAACTCGGTATATTTTCAGGCCAGCATCGTTAAATGTATAGGAAATTGCCTAATTCCTTGCACACAAAATATTTAGTTTTCGTTAAATGTATAGGAAATTGCCTAATTCCTTGCACACAAAATATTTAGTTAGGTACTTTTACCTACATTTAATAACGCTGACCGGAAAGTTTGTTTGAGTTACAGATATGAAAAATTCGCAATGCTGTATGGAACAAAAATAAACAAACTACCCTCCCTGAAACAGAGGCTATACAAATCAATGCCTACAAATATCCAAAATATCTCAATAGCTGCCGCAAAGTCAACATGAACCAGAACCACGTTCTTCAAACTTTGTCATCATTTAATTCAATTTCTAATGAAAATGTCTGCACTTACAAATCGGAGCTGTTCAGAGTTGTTCATTGAGCCACAAGCTATTCCACAATAAGTTGTCCATGTAACGTATCATTGCGCTAGTAACAGCAACACTTGCTTGGATAGAAAATATAAATTTCCAAGACAATTATGAATTAGAAATATTCCCAGTCATTACACACTTCGTTAGAGCTGTGTACTTTATCGTGCCATTGACTCCATTGAACTTTTCCAAGTTAGAACTGATGAAAGTTAAAATTTGTTCTTATGAGATATATCAATTTATTATTATTATTTTAATGAAATCCGTCGATTAACGATTAAATGTGATAATACAGTAATAGTTTCAAATGATTTTATGTTTCTATTTTCCCATGCGAAGAACTTGTGTACGTAGAATCGACTGGTCACCGACTGCCCTCATTAAGATATTAATACGCGTTTTAAGATAATAGCACGCGACTCAGATACTCATTTAGCAATTTTTTGACCAAGTTACAATTACAACTTTTATCATGTTGTTTTTCTCTAAGAGCGGCATACAAAGCTACATTCTACTTAGATAATTTTTCCGATTTCCATCAAACTGTAAGGACCTGATGACCTGTATAAAAAAGAGAGGCAATTACGTGATTAATATTGTATGAATTGTATCTGCTAACCCTTTTGCAAATATTTTGGGTTATTTTAATCTGAATCGACAATATTGGGTGAGAAATATAATCTCTTATTACACGCACAGGGGTATTACTTGACCGATCGGTGTCAAACCCTGGCACGAATCCCGCTGGAAGTCATATGTTTCCCCAAATTTCCAAAGACTTCCATACAATTTCAGTTGTAAATTAGAAAGCCAGACGTGTCTGTTTATATATACTAAATTTTATTCTAATCAATACAAGACGACAGATAAAACAACTTGCAAAAGTTCATTAACCGTATATTTGCATGGTTTCTCTTCATCATCATCAGGTTTTCGTACCGCCAGCAGGTTATGCCATAGAAAATACACTAGTGCCCCTTTTTTCACTGGGAACTATTTTAACTCCGCCACCTTAGGTCAGTCAATGTACGCTTTTTCAGGCACATTAAGCCAATATAACTGCACCCATTTTATACTATGAACACATAAACGGTATCTACTAAGTCCCTTCTTATTGATTCCATTGTGTAATTTACCGGTTTGCTACCGAAAATACTGCCACCTCAGCCACACCATTATTGTACACCACTAGATTTTAATATGTACTATCTTACTCCAGGGTCAGTCATTACGTTTGGACCTGAATTCACTACTAGCGAACCATGGCATCATTCAAACTTACTAACACTTGACTCTGCGACGTTTGTTCCTAGCAATTGGCTAATTATTTTGGGCTAAGAATATTTCCATGGCGCCGAATCCCAATATTCACACAAATCTAAGAATTGCTTATAACGGGGCGCTATCAAATGCGCATACTCCAAATGTATTACACTATGTTAGTGTTTATACCAAGACAAGGAAATCCTATTTGTGAAGATCATGTGACTTGACATGCGATATTTTCATTATTAAATTCGATATCTAGTTTGTTAACGCTCAGAACGTCGACTTCTTCATCAAACTTTGGGTTACCTAGCGTTCTTTGTGTGTCTCCAACATTGCATAGGGCTGAGCCATTGGGTGTCCGAGGCACTTAAATGGTCACTTTGTGATCATGTATCTTTCTAAACATAAACAATGGCTTTAACAATTCCTAATCACACAGTTTCTTTGTAAAACAGGAATCAGAAATATTCGTATCACGTCATCATTAGTATTCATAGAAAATTTCCAAGGTCATTCGAAAGGTGATTATCTTGGATTTTAGCCCTAGCGGTCTTTCGTTTTGGTTCCAGACATACTGCATTTTTTGTTGTATTACTAAACATTTATGTCATACATACACATGTACATTTATTCCCACGAATTTCGATGAATAATTTTCGGAAGTTATATCATAACCGAACCATCAAATGTTATGGCAAGATGAAGACAAAATATCACGTCCAGTTTGACTGAAATCATTGAAATTTCGTCGTATATGAAACTTACGAATGTCACTATTTCGACATTTTCAGATTATTAGCTTCATTTTCTGCTTTCTTTGACTTTTTTGGGGAGGGGTGGTGGTGGGGGTTGGTGTTTTTGCCGAAAGGTCACAACGTGAAAATAAGTAGCCACCAACATTCGTTGTGGAAATCAAATAGACAAACGATACCGGATCTGAGAAGAAAAAAAATCGGTGTGAATTTGATTGACATCTGGAAAGCACAAAATTCGGTAGTACATGTAAAAATAGATGTGCAGTATTATGTCTGATCTCAGACAGTTCCTACTAACCCGGTAGACGGATTCTTTCCAGACAGACTATGATCTACAGATCGGGTCAATGACCCTTTTCAAGACTAGACAGTGCCTACCATCCGACTAGATGGATTTTATTCCCCCAAATTAGACAGTGTCTACCAACCGGATAGATAGCTCTGTTTCCGATTAAACAATGTCTAACAACCGCGTTGACCGTCCTGTTCCCGACAAGACAGTGTCTACCAACCGCGCAGATGGTCCTTTTCCTAATCAGGCAGTTTCTATCAAACGGGTCGACGGTCCCGTCTCCGACTAAACAGTGTATAACAACCAACCCGGGTGAAGGTCCTGTTCCAGGTTAGATAGTGTCTACCTAAACGGTTGAAGGTCCTGTTCCAGGTTAGAAAGTGTCCACCTAAACGGTGGAATGTCCTGTTCCATATTAAATAAGTGCTTTACAGACGGAGATCAGTGTTAACACTCAAAACGTCTTGGGAGGAGACCGTTCTTGAACTGTGAACAATGGCCGAAGTGAATTTCTTCATCCTAGTGAGAATATACATTTATATCAATGTTTGCTGGGGCTGAAATATCAAACCACATCTGATGTGTGAGCAAATGAGAATAAAGAGGACGGAGAAAGTACGCCATTATCATTTTATGGATGATTTCTTTTATCGATTCCATGCGTTCTGTCAGTTTGAGACAAGACGGTACGATAATAAACTTTTATAGTTTTGGTGAATATCCGATAAGAGATCGCCCAAAATGGCAATGGTGGCAGTGTGACACTTTACGGCATGACGACGCTTTGGTAGAACAACTTACTTTTCCAATGATTCCTGATCACTTTTGAAATGGTCCATTTAATAGATGATCTCTATCCCCATACCAGCTTCTATGCAAAGACCCGCTATATGTAAAATCGATAGTTCATTCCACATCTAGATCAGAAAAGGAGATATTTGTCAGTTTCATTAATTAAAACAGACTCGGAACGTGTATAACAATCACATCGATCGTTTACAGCGACACTTACTAAGTCACAGGCGATTAATATGTACTGCTACACAGATATGTTCCCCGAGACAGAAGTCACTATTGTTTAGCATTTGATTGTCAAGTTACAAAACTGCCATACCATTTCCGACATGTTGCATGGATATTTATGTCCATATACGCAAAATAGGTATTTTAAAATGTGTTATCTATATGCAGCGATGCAATATATATTAATGTAGCATGGAAATGACACATTATTTGTGATGGTCTGCATTTATTGTCTAATTATGTATGTATGGCTACGGCAGCGCGCGTACGTGTGTGTGTTAGGAAACTTATTTCTGCATAAATATTTTCCTTTTGTACTAAATCTGCAAAGGAACTCAGCGAGACGTAGAGTTCCAAAGAAAGTAAAATCTGAAGGGGACTAACAAACTAAATGCGTTATTTTTTTTCTCAATAGGAATAAGTAATATGGACAAATGATTCCCAATTATAATGGAAAATAATAGCTAAAATAACTACGGACAATACCTCAGTTTATTATCTGAAAATGGTAGCAACGACGGTCTCGAATCAGTGCATGTAAAAAAAAAATTTCTAAGCTTGTTATTTTGGTAGTGATACAAAGGTTTTAATTTTCAACTTAAATAATGGAATATCTAATTAAGACGCACCTACCTCAACGCACACGCAAAATTTATTTGGAATTTTGATTCTTTCATTTCATCTCGGTCTGTAATAAGAGAGCCCCATTTCTTTAAAAAAAAAAAAAAGGTGCATGAATGGTGTTCGTTGGGATGGTCATTGGTTTGGGACAAGGGTAGAATATTCTTCGAACTTATTATATTGGCTCAAAGATTACTTTGTTATTAAACCATAAGCTATATTAATTGACTTGAGTTAAGCCCATAATCATTCAATAGGACAATGATTTTGCCTTCTTTGTCTGGGACTATGAAACCGGTTCTTTAAAAGTCACAGACAGGAAATTTGATTAAAATATTATCATTTTCCCATTTAACTTTTATCCATCCTCTATCACTTTTTTAAAAAGTGAGTCATTATCTTCGTCAAATAATGTATCTGCCTTTTCGACATAGAATGGACGACAACTTGAACAATCTCTCTTTTAGATACAGAAACGATGACGATGAGAATAATATCCCTTTTAGAATTAGAAAGGACGATGATTAGAGCAATTTTCTGGTATATATAAATGCGGACGATGAAAAGAATATAGTTGTTTTGACTCAAAAGATATATATACGCATTGTCAGCGAAAAAGAAAAATCTTTTTTGAGTGGTTAATTTAATACCGTTTGAAAACAAAATATTAACCATATGGTTTTCAATTATAGATCTTTTTATACCAAACTGTTGTGACAAATATAAACGCCATGGCACTCGACATATCATGTTTACAAATGGTATTTCTTTTATGATTACACGTAAGTATGACCCTTACTACATATAGCAGGTTATTATAGAGTCGGTAATATAATTTTCTTTCAATGGGCAGGTCTAGCCATTGAGGCAACACACCTCTTTTATTGCGTGCATGCTAACATAACTCCCTCAATACGTCTCAAAGGAATTAGAGTTTATGGAAATAACAATGAATGATTTCCAAAGCATTCGTTTTCAACTACCATAAATGCCAAGTAACTGGAAAAGTTCTTACTCGGATATGTAAACGTTACCTGTAGACTTGTGGATTAGTACAAGGTTTATTTTGCATTTTTTTCGATTTTTAAGTCTTATTTCATGTAAATGATGCAGTATAATACATATTGTGGAACAAATCATGATATTTCGAGAGATACTTTAAAATTCCATATGTTATTCTCAAGATCACGCTCCTGTAAATTAACATAATTATGTTACGCAACTTCGACGAACAAAATCCGATGTTTCCTAATGGATTTACAGCCATGCAAATGAATATTTTTGACGGTTTATGTAAGAACGATCAAAGTCTTGTTCTTAATTTACTACATATAATTTTATACGAAACTTATGAAATCAGTTGAATAAATTCACTTTCTCGCTAGACAAGACATGCAAAACATGCATGCATGAATTAAGACTTAAAAATCGAAAACAATAGCCTAAGATATGAACAGGGCGAGCATTCTCGTACGTGAATTTTCTTTTGAAAGTCATAAGGCGGGATTAATTGGACCAAACAGTTCCATGAACAATTCAAACTGAAAACGACATTTTCTATTCAAAACAAGAACTTATATACATCGTTTAATGGTGTTCCTTTTGGTTTACGTCACAAATAGCGGATACGAAGGCGTGACGGAAGTTATTCATCAATTCCGGTAGACATTACAGCGAGGGGTTGACCATGATAATAAAGTATTATAATAATCAGTCGCTTACAGCTGAAGTTTTACCTAGTCGACGCAATTTTGTAAATGTGTGAAAGCGTTTAATATATGTAACCACAATACAAAAAGTAAATACAAACAACAATCCAACGATCTACCCAAAATTATTTTGAAATTTGTTTAATAAACTAACTGTCGTCCAAGTTCTGTGAACAGCTTCAATTTTTTTTCCATCAAAACTGTATCTGTTATTTACATGGGGTATTTTGGAACGGAACTGAATTAGTATGACGAAATAGAGTAAAAACAGCGGTTTAGCGTGGACAAGGCTCAGTTAAAGCGGTTCTAATGATTGTATTCACGTCATTTGTTACACTACTGGTCCATTAACGATATGTCAAAAGCTAGTATGTGTTGGCGATTAATGTGTTTGTTTGATAGGCAGTTCCACATTGTTTAGTGTAGCCGTCATTTCTGTACCATGTAAGTACTGAAGTTTGAGTGGAAATACAAGTTGTAGAAAGAATGATTGCTCGTTTATATATATATATATATATATATATATATATATATATATATATATATATATATCTGTGTGTGGTATGAGAGAGAGAGAGAGAGAGAGAGAGAGAGAGAGAGAGAGAGAGAGAGAGAGAGAGAGAGAGAGAGAGAGAGAGAGAGAGAGAGAGTTAAGGGTTAACTGTTAAGTTACACAGCTTTTGATTGTTTGTACATGAGATGACCAAATAATTGGTATGATAAGTCGTTACGACTCAGTGGTCTTAAGCAAGCACCAGAAATAAACATAACCCATAAGTTTATTCAAAACAAGAAAGAACAAAATGATTTTACAAAGTGAACATTCAAGAGGAACTTAAAGTAATTGTAATTAAAGAAAACAAGTTATCATAAACGCTATATCATATGGAGAAAAAAACTAAAAAAAACCTTTCCGAATGAACTGCAATATCGAACTGCTCATGTATCAATGATCTTGTAAAAGATGTATGTACCAACAGTCTTAATGCATCACAATAATATAATCCAAAATGTACTGGAATGCATTCACAATAATCCCACAGCAGTGTGTTTGTCCAAAATGTTAATGAACAGTTTGTAAGTTCAATGAATAATTTAAATAAACGATTCCTCTCAAATTATATCTGAACACAACTAAGAATGGTCCCAGAGACTGATCCTATGATATTAATGAATAATATTGTTATAAACAACCTTATATTAAACCTAAAACACAATTACATGTCCAGGATGTGGGCCAGAATTTCTATTCCAAAACATCACAAGTTTGGAAATAGGATTAGGTCGTAACTAAAATACATCAGTGAAAAAAAAACAACAATATGTTGATAACTTAAACACGCGACAAAGCATGAGAATAATCAGATAGGTCCTAGGTCATTCAAAGATAAACGTCACGCACACAACACAAATTAAATATACATAACGTAATTGTGCTAAATATATACTTTCAGTTAAACTTGCTTTAATAGCGAATTTCTCATTTTCTTTTGAAATAGTTATGCGTTATTCAACTGTATTTGAGTCATGTTTGAACACAGCAGTCGTTGTATCAATATGCACATGGTGAGTTTCTGCAACAGAATGGTTCCTTTGATTGTCTTATATTTTACCCTCGAAAGTGAAAAAGTATTCATTGTCTTTATAGTCTACCTCGAAAGCGAACTAATGCGTATTGTGTATAAAGGCGATGGCCCGTTGTCTTACGTTTGCTTATCATTAGACTTTAGGGATGAAAGTTGGCGACATATCCTATTTAAAGCTTCCACTATCAGGTTTAACAAAAATAATTGTGTCATTATTTCTTCTCAAATATATATATATATATATATATATATATATATATATATATATATATATATATATATATATATATATATATATATATATATATATATGTATTTTAGAAGATGTGTGTGTGTTTTAATTACCACTCATACCAGAGTAAACCAATTAAGGAAAAGGTTAATACTAGGTAACCTAAGACAATCGTTTATGTGTGCATATCCAAAGCTAAGCTGATTATCGTGTTAGGGGATCTTACAAATCTAATACCTACAGAAGAACAAGGGACTTTGTGTACAAGTCTCATTATAAACATAAAACTCATCATTAATAAAGATGGAAGAAACAGCGTCCAAGTGATTACCCGAGACACGGAGCTTTTACAATCACAAAAAATACAAGTAGGTTACCAGTGAGGTACAAAACAAATAAAGTCTTTAACTTCCTTCTTGCATCAACATTTATAATGTACATGTATTGGAAGTTGCAATACACATGCAATATTTTAAGATGGAAGAAGAAATGTCAGTGCTATCGCTTCAGGAAACATCTTCAGATGCAATGCTTTCTAAGGTTTACATTGCAGATTTTGTGAACTGCATTGCACTGCATTAACACAATTTGAAAAAATACAGATAAACCACTAAACCTACATCGTATACAATATAAGTGATACAAATATGCTTAAATTTCTTACCTTTAAAATAATACTCACACATCTTCCCAAGAGGACCCACGCACCTTTCCAAGACTACTCACGCATCTTTCCAAGAGTACTCATACATCTTCCCAAGAGTACCCACGCACCTTTCCAAGAATACTCACGCATCTTTCCAAGAGTACTCACTTATCTTCCCGAGAGTACTCACTCATCTTCCCAAGAGTACCCACGCACCTTTCCAAAAGTACTCACACATTTTCCCAAGAGTACTCACTTATCTTCCAAAGAGCACTCACACATCTTCCCAAGAGTACTCACTCATCTTCCCAAGAGTACTCACTCATCTTCCCAAGAGCACTCACACATCTTCCCAAGAGTACTCATTCATATTCCCAAGAGTAACCACGCATCTTTAAAAGAGTACTCACGCAACTTTCCAAGAGTACTTACTCATCTTCCCAAGAGTACTTACTCATCTTTAAAAGAGTACTCACGCATTTTCCCAAGAGTACTCATTTATCTTCCCAAGAGTATCCATGCATCTTTTAAAGAGTACTCACTCGTCTTTAAAGAGTACCCACTCATCTTCGCAAGAGTACTCACTCATCTTTTAAAAAGTACTCACGCATCTTCCAAAGAGTACTCATTCATCTTTAAAAGAGTACTCACACATCTTCCCAAGAGTACTCACATATCTTTAAAACAATACTCGCACATCTTCCCAAGAGTACTAACGCATCTTCCCAAGAGTACTTACGCATCTTTAAAAGAGTACTTACACGCTTTAAAGATGGAAAGTTAAATATTTTATAAACTTCGAACTTGGAAGGTTCTTATAAACTAGAGGTGGCTTACTGACTTCATCCTTGAGAACTGATTCTCATATGATTAGGCGTTCTCCATTTCAATGTAATTTATATGTGATGGTTGCAGATAATTTCTTTATTGTCAAAAAATGACAGGAGTTGGGTTTTAGTTTTAGATTATTTTTGTCAAATCGCAAGATTAGTGGCTTTTCTTCAGCATAAATATTACATCCTTAAAGATTTGAATCACTGACGGATTGACTGCAGCATAAATCTATTGGCAGTAACTCGACATCTCTTTGTTTACTTTTAATTATTTCAAAGTGGTTGTGAGGGTGGGGTTGGGCGCACTATTCGACTACATGCATGTACACAATCAACTCAACGCTTTGAGAAGTTTCATTTCCTTCATTTGACTTTTGACTGTTTCCTTGAGTTTAATGCCTACAGCTGTATCGATATATCATATCTGCAAGGATGCCTGTCAGTTGGTTGTTGGTTTTTCATGAACCGTCTCGTATCTTTGCTTACAGGACAGGTTGAGTGAATAATATGTAATGTTTTACAGCCGTATCATTTTGACAAGTTACCAATTTGTACCGCTGTATCATATTGCCATTGATTAAAAGCCAAAGCACATAATATAACATATAAATATTTCCTATTATTAGGGTATATTTGTTACGTTGTTCAATACGAATTTCAAAAAAACGACACCCATCCTCCATTCTGATTTCAGATTCAATGAAGACGTCCATAAGCCTGAACAATAAATAGTCTTTGCTCTCAAGACAATATAGGTAATTCGAACATCAATAACTCGAATACTAGGCATAACTCAAATGTATGTCTCTGTTTCACTCTCATTCCTGGTGTACAACATTTTCAAAATTGTCATCGAAATCTCGAAACAACGAAACACTGCCAGCCACCCCCCACCCCCCGCCCGAAAACATATTTGGGCTAGCAACGATAATTTGAAGTTGTATTCCTTCTACAAAAATATGTTTCATATTAGCATCCGTCTTTATGTTTTCAGACTAAAGTCATTTCTTAGAATTCCCTGACGTGTCGCACTTTGAAACATCGCATGCATGTCTTCACAGATTTTGCAATCACCAAGTACACTCAGTTCCATTAATACTCCTGACAGTTTATTTTAGGTATATGGCTAATGGATACAGAGTAACTGATAGCTTTCTCGGCTGTCGATATTGACATTTAGCGTTGAATTGTAAAATATTAAAAGTCGATCCTATTGTTGAAATAGGACGCAGCAAGAGCTAAGCATATTGTTCGAAATATAAAAGGTAGTTTTAGGTCACCATGTCTGTTTGTGATTTTTATTATCGCTATCAATAACTTCTGACCTAAGTTCACGTGTGATGTTGTTTAAAAAAAAATGATTGTAAGACTGTCATTTTCAAAGTTAAAGTTTCATCTATCACATTCTCTAAAGAGTGCCTTGTAAATTTTATTTTTTTCAGACATATAGTTTTCACATTCACTTCAAGCCTCACCAAAGATTGATATACCACACTCCATCATGTTCCATTTCAGCGTCATTTACTGTAAAAATAAATTCGCTCCATTATTTTTATTCCTAGTCAATCCTTAACATAAGCACGTCTATTATAATGTCCGTTACACCTTTCTTTATCAATGAAAATGGTTTTATTTTCGCTAGTAGCAAAGTTCCTTTTTCCGATACAGCATCAGATAATCGACAAGATTTTGGGGTTATTTATTTTTTCAAAACCGCTTGACAGTTTTCAATGTGAGCGTTGTAAATGGAAACGTGAGTCGATGGTTCTCATATGAGGAGTTGTCTCGAATTGTTGTACTGGCCGTACTGCATGAAATTCGGTATTAAACACAAAATAACAAATGGAACCGCGTTCACTTTATTATTGTGACTATTAGAAACTGCTCCGGTTCATCGGTAGCTATAACCCAAATAGGCTCTCAGTACCATTTTTATTGTAAGTCATCACCATCACAAGATAATTTATGCTAAAATTCTCCTCGATCGGGTCTATTGTTTAGTCAGCTACCTATAGACTCATGTCCATTCCATTGTAACCAGCGAGTCAGCCACCTGTAGACTCATGTCCATTCCATTGTAACCAGCCAGTCAGCCACCTGTAGACTTATGTCCATTCCAATGTAACCAGCCAGTCAGCCACCTGTAGACTCATGTCCATTCCATTGTAACCAACCAATCAACCACCAGTAGATTCATGTCCATTCCATTGTAACCAACGAGTCAGCCACCTGTAGACTCATGTCCATTTCATTGTAACCAGCCAGTCAGCCACCTGTAGACTCATGTCCATTCCATTGTAACCAGCCAGTCAGCCACCTGTAGACTCATGTCCATTCCATTGTAACCAACCAGTCAGCCACCTGTAGACTCATGTCCATTCCATTGTAACCAACGAGTCAGCCACCTGTAGACTCATGTCCATTTCATTGTAACCAGCCAGTCAGCCACCTGTAGACTCATGTCCATTCCATTGTAACCAACCAGTCAGCCACCTGTAGACTCATGTCCATTCCATTGTAACCAACCAGTCAGCCACCTGTAGACTCATGTCCATTCCAATGTAACCAGCCAGTCAGCCACCTGTAGACTCAGGTCCATTCCATTGTAACCAACCAGTCAGCCACCTGTAGACTCATGTCCATTCCATTGTAACCAACCAGTCAGCCACCTGTAGACTCATGTCCATTCCATTGTAACCAACCAGTCAGCCACCTGTAGACTCATGTCCATTCCAATGTAACCAGCCAGTCAGCCACCTGTAGACTCATGTCCATTCCATTGTAACCAACCAGTCAGCCACCTGTAGACTCATGTCCATTTCATTGTAACCAACCAGTCAGCCACCTGTAGACTCATGTCCATTCCAATGTAACCAGCCAGTCAGCCACCTGTAGACTCATGTCCATTCCATTGTAACCAACCAGTCAGCCACCTGTAGATTCATGTCCATTCCATTGTAACCAACCAGTCAGCCACCTGTAGATTCATGTCCATTCCATTGTAACCAACCAGTCAGCCACCTGTAGACTCATGTCCATTCCATTGTAACCAACCAGTCAGCCACCTGTAGACTCATGTCCATTTCAAACTATGCCCTTCGCTAAATATAAAATCCAGACCGTTTTAATTTCGACGCTTGTCATGTTCGTCATGGCTGATAAACCTTATTAAGGAGAACATTTCCATCTCGTTACCATGCTGACAAAAAGGGCTTTCTACATCGACATTATATGTATTAACATGAAACTGACATTTGAAAGTGGACAGAGAATGCTTATTTGTTCCTTAGTCTTGTTAAACCTCACGAATCGAAGCTATCTTATATGTGAATGATTGCATCAGCGTCATCTTCTACCGGCTTTGGGTCTAATATTCGATTATAGTATTTGCGTGCAAAGAAGCAAGTGATCCAAAGCACAGCGATAATAGTCCGAATACATTTTCTGCTCATATGTATTTAGCAACAAGCTCGTTGATTGAGTGTGTACGGATGTTAAACAGAATCTTTATGTGTAAGCAGGACTATATTGGTGTACACTTTGCAAAAAGTAATCGATCTGCAGATATTTTGTGACCATAAAGACAATTTTTGCGTTACCATTGATGCACGGCTGGACATCAATCTTTGATAGAAAGGTTATTTATCTAAGAGCATATGGTAATTTAGCTGCCTAAGATATCGAAGATTGCACGGTGTCACGGTTTTCGATGTTTTATGTGAGTAACGCCACCTAGCGTGTACTTACCTTTATATCCACTACATGACCATACGTTGCTAGTTTCAAAGTAGCAGCTATTTCGGAAAAAATGTCGAGATTACTGATGAGTAAACTATTTGAAAAATAAGCCCGTGAATATCACCATTTCGTAATAATGGTCTTACCCTGTGTTCCAAGATAAAAGCTATATCTTCTTAAATTCGTAACAAATCGGTAAACCAGTTTATCGTCTAATGATGGCATGCAGGAATCACATGCTTACCGTATTTGTCAAGAAGCAAGAGATCGAATATATAGTGGCGTACCAAATGTGAAGTGTGGACGGTTGTCGTTTTTATGATGCCTTGTAGCAAATGACAGGTTTTGACTTTTAAACTTAGTTGTACACGATATTTTACTTTTCAAAGGAACACTGGGAGTTGTTTAAACAGTCTAAGGTCGACATGTACTTAAATGCTCATATTGGTGGTAAATTTCCAGCTAAAATTACGGCACTACTCCAAACATCACGGGTGGCTACAGATTTATTTTATTCTCTCTTATACGTGTCTGTTGAACGGCACATGTGGCTGAACGATGGTCATATAAGTCATCCATTTTTCAAGCTGATCTGTATTTAAAGGTCAATGTCTTTATTTACATATTCGCCAATCCCTAACTCCAAAATCCTCAATACCAGCACTCCAACATATATATATATATATACATATATATATATATATATATATATATATATATATATATATATATATATATATATATATATGTATATAAACATACAAAATAAACACACACACATACATACATACATACATACATACATACATACATACATACATACATACATACATACATACATACATACATACATACATACATACATACATGTTGTTGTTGTTCTTGTTATAGGGTTTAACGCCATTTGTCAGCATACGATAGGCTATACATGGCGGCCAGTATTATTGGTGGAGGAAGAACCCGGGAAAACGTAAGAACCACCGACCCACGAGAAGCTGCTGACAAGCTTTCTCACATAACTACATTAGCCGAATCTTAGACTCGAATACACGCAGACAGGGTAAAATGGCAGTGATCCGTAACGGAGAGCGCTTTAGACCACTCGACCACTCGGAGCACACACACACACACATACATATATACATATATATATATATATATATATATATATATATATATATATATATATATATATATATATATATATATATATATATATATATAACATTTGCATGCAGTAGAGTATTTGGTAAACAACCGATTTCTATATAAAATCTTTGCCCCATACGATTGACTTTCTTTACTGCAATGATGGGTATCTGTCGTGCCAAGGTTAAGCTAATTTAGTAGAATGCAAATAGAATCAGCCAGAGCCAACATCAGGTTTATGGACTTCCTCCGTCTGGCTATTATTATACAAGCCTTTGACATTTAAATCGTCTTCAGCATCCACGAGGTACATACGTTCACGTCATTAACCCACCCCCGCTTCTTCAGGTGTAGTTTAATCCACTGAACTGTTTCGATTGAAAGAAAAACCATTTTAAAGAGCTGCATCAATCGCTGAGCTGCAGGCTATTTCAGATTGGAAGCAGAGGACGACGACGTCAACGTATGTGTCATATTTGATTGGTTCTAATTTATCTGTTATTGATTTGGCGCACAGACTCGGTTCTGAGAGCACATTGTATATTCCCAGGGAGTGCGACCAGGCAATGAAGCCCACTTCAAGATAACTACAACAACAGACGACACCGACTAGTGAACACCAGTGACAAGTGATAAAGTTACCAAGCGGAATATACCTACAAGACAACTGTTTTCGTTAGGGTAAGCTGATTTTAATTGCAAGTTATGTTACTGTTCATTCAGCAATAAATCCGTTTAAAAGCTTGTATGTTAAAATAGATGTGGCGCCCATGTATTATTATGAAAAGAACTTTTTAATATATGAATTAACAAGGCATTCGCTTATATAAACGTTTTCTGTAACGGCAACATTTACATTAAAATCAGAGAATCAATTTTTTATTACCTATTCTTTATATATATGGGTGTGGGTGGATGTGCGTGTGTGTGTGTGTGCGTGTGTGTGTGTGTGTGTGTGTGTGAGAGAGAGAGAGAGAGAGAGAGAGAGAGATTCTTTACCGTAGCTTTCATAATTTGTCAGTCATATCACTACGATGTCTGCAGTGATCGAGTTAATAGTGATGTTTTGCACTTGGACATCATGCCGCAGTCATGTATGATGTCCCCACCCAGTCACATTATCGTGACACCAGACCGACCAGTCATAACACTAACCTCTTAATGCTGAGCGCCATGGTGGGCAGCAGTTAGTACAATTTTAAAGTCTTTGGTATGACTGGGCCGGGGTTCGAACCCGCGACCTTCCGCATCCGAGGCGGATATAAATGTATATTTCGTCTTCGACTGGTGTAATTTATGAAGATCGACAATAATGAAATGTGTATTCTGGCATTGTCACTTGATTTGAGAACACCACTTTTAATAAAGTATTCGAATAAAGCCAAATTTAAATGCGGTAATAATATAATTTGTGTTTTAGCTAAGTTATTATTTAATTCTTTCTTACGATCGTCCTGATTACATTTTAAATACCCTTCTACAGAATGATTATTTCCCAAAAGAGAGAGAGAGAGAGAGAGAGAGAGAGAGAGAGAGAGAGAGAGAGAGAGAGAGAGAGAGAGAGAGAGAGAGACACGCTGGCCAAGTGGTTAGAGCGTCCGCATCAGATGCTGGAGGTCGCGGGTTTACACCCTGGTCAAGTCACACCAAAGATTTATATATATATTGTCATTTGTTTGATCAGAGAAACATTTACAAACTACGTACTCGTAGAGTCACGTGTAAAGCAAAATAGCCGATCAGTGTAGTTTGATCATTTTTAATCATATTGGAATGCAATACCCTGTTTAATATTTCAAATATACGTTATATGTAATTCTGTGATAAAATATGAAGGACAGTAGATTACAAAATAACACCAGATTTAGACTTGTACACAAGGTATCATGGGATCCATTTTATTCTCTCTCGACCACGACGAATAAAGTTGTTCCAAAAAATATCATCCTATCGACTCCTCTCGTTCTTCAAGTACTTACGAGCCTTTGATGGCCAGTCTTACATTTTGCATCATTAGATCGTTATAAGACGTCGAGGCGACTTCAAAAAATGCTGTTGATTCAGAATCTAAGGGTGAAGACCATGTGGAGATATATAATACTGTGGATACAATTAGTCTGTTCTTAATGTCATCTATTTTATCAATACATTGACATTGACCTTAATGTCATCCATTGTATCGATGCGTTGACATTGACCCTAATGTCGTCGATTGTATCGATGCGTTGACATTAACCTTAATGTCATCCATTGTATCGATGCGTTGACATTGCCATATTCATAATGTCATCCATTGTATCGAAGTGTTCACATTGACCAATTCTTAATGTTATACATTGTATCAATGCGTTGATATTGACCTATTCTTAATGTTATCAATTGTAACGATGCGTTGACATTGACCTCTTTTTAATGTTGTCCAAGGTATCGATGCGCTGACATTGACCCGTTCTTTGATATTCAGATGTGCTAACTGTAAATA
Source organism: Unio pictorum (assembly GCA_030141615.1). NCBI lineage: Eukaryota > Metazoa > Mollusca > Bivalvia > Unionida > Unionidae > Unio > Unio pictorum. The sequence continues at coordinate 5,692,150 of JARLTB010000109.1, forward strand.
AAAATCAATACCTACATACACACAGTGTCGAAATATATGCTTTAATTGTTGATCTTATCGTTTATATATGATTGATAATTGGTGTATACATTTACCAATGTCGAATCACCTTTCAAAGGTCATACCTGCGCCTGTCCGGGTAAAGGTCAAATATGTTGAGTTATTTATTTCGAACTTTTTACTGACTTTCTGTTGCAATTAGAATAATTCTAAATAAATAACAATGTCATACCTGCGCCTGTCCGGGTAAAGGTCAAATATGTTGAGTTATTTATTTCGAACTTTTTACTGACTTTCTGTTGCAATTAGAATAATTCTAAATAAATAACAGAGTAAATGCAAAATACGCAACATTGATTAGACCCAAAACAAAGAGATGACCAAGATGTTTTGATGGTATAAGTCTGTGTTTTATTTTGTATGTAAATACGACACGCTAAGATCTTTTCCGTGGTTAATTGTTTCTGTAGTAATAACGACATTTTACAAATGTGACACACGCACACAAATATCAATAATGCAATGGTGGAATGCATTTATTCTTGTCCTCCAATAGCAGCAGGTAACTTAATGTAAATGTAGTGTCCAGGTGCTAATACAAACATATACGAGATCGGAAACTGACCAGGCGCAAAGATACGAATATGGATATTTTTGTTAATAAAGGTCTGTCTTCTTATGTATGCATATCTCATCCACAACGTCTCTCTCTCTCTCTCTCTCTCTCTCTCTCTCTCTCTCTCTCTCTCTCTCTCTCTCTCTCTCTCTCTCTCACACACACACACACACACACACACACACACACACTTAGGCACACACATACGCACGCACGCACGCGTGCGCTCGACTGGTCGATCGATCGTGACTATTATTGAATAAATGTATTTATCTTCCAGTTGCAGACGAAACGGTGTCCTGCGTGTATTCATGATTTTTAACGTTGTTTATGGAGTTGCAAGCCTTACAACCTGGGCAAATTCCTTCATGTCATCAGTTTAATAACTTAGCGACAAATACGTCCTTGGTATTTCTGCTTTGGACCCTTTCTAACATTGTGAAGTAATTGTTTCATTAACATATAAATCGGACTGGACCATTTATTTTATAGCTTATAATGTTGTCTTCTTCCTGGAGACTACGAATTATTGACTAGTTCGTGCCTTGAGAGCAAATCCTTCGTTCGAAGTCACGATATTCCCAGCCGTAGGTCTCTTGCGTGATCGGCATTGTCGTCAAGTCACCCTATCCTGATATAATAATCACACCTGACCCATAAATAGATTAAAACTCGCTAGTACTATTCTGCTGGATTACAACGCGATAATAATAGCGTACAGTATAGACTCGGATCCACCATCGCATCTTCAGCAGTTCAGCCTTTCTGTCATTTTCCAGAATTTACTACCATGAATGTTCCTTAACTAACTTGACAAAAGTTTTTTTTTAAAAAAAATAGATTTGTAGCTGAAAAGTTTTCATTTAAACCTATTTGATAATTTTTCATTTAGGACCTATTTGAAAATTTTTTATTTAAAACCTATTTGATAATTTTTCATTTAATACCTATTTGATAATTTTTCATTTAAAACCTATTTCATAATTTTTCATTTGAAACGTGTTTAATCAGAAGAGAATCCAACCTTTGATGTCACTATTGTTATTTCTGATTTGTTGTGGCTCTCCTTCGCTTCCTTGTAGTCTCCCTCAGTATTGCAGAAGTGGATAGCTATTAACCAGTCAACGTACCGGTATAACAATGGTGACATATCTTACACCGGACTTTCGACAACTTAATAGTCAAAACGATAATAAATCATTTTCCTCAATAAATGTATTCAAAAAGTCATTTGTCTGAGGCAGGTAATGAATGTGACTGTAATTCATCACGAAGTCTACCGTGTCTAGTTTTACTGCATAAATCGGGTTTTCAGTTGTTTCATTATTTCAGTTGTTAAATTCTGCTGCGAAGGCTGCACAGAACAAAACGCATGGGCCAGACGTACACAGTCTTCAAAGTCAATTATTTAATATTATGTATTAGCTATATTCAGGATGTTTGATATTACGGTGGTAATTTTAGGAAAATGTCAGTCGATTCATACAGTGTAATTATGTTGATAATGGAAATGACTGCAGTTATTATAATATTAATGGTTTGCATTACAACTAATATTAATTAAAATACTAAATTTTGCTTTTCGTCACCGTTATCGTCATTCCAAGCAATACTTGTAGAATGTTTTATTACAACTGATATTACTGTTGTTGATACTGCTAGTATTACAATATTGTGCCGAGTAATTACTGTATTCACACATGAAAAATATTAAAGTAAACAATACAATACAGTTCAAACTTTGAATTAGTGCCTCCGATTTTTTAAAATGTACTACTACTACTACTACTACTACTACTACTACTACTACGACTACTACTACTACTACTATTACTACTATTACTACTACTATTACTACTACTACTACTACTACTATTACTACCATTACTACTACTATTACTACTACTACTATTGCTACTACTACTACTACTACTACTATTACTACTACTACTACTACTACCCTTTTCAACAACTGCAACTAATATCACTGTTACTGACGCTGCTGCTTCAATTACTACCACCATCACTACCTTTCGTATCTCATTATTTTCACCCCAACCACCATTATGTAATTCTGCAATGAACGCAGCTGAAGTTCCGTTTACTATGTTGTTAAATACTTCTGATGTACTGTTGCCTTCAGGAGATGTTTTTTTGTACGTAGGATTACCACTGTAGGATGAATTATCGTAACGTGTTTCTGGAACTTTCTGGACCTGTCCTCAGCGATAACAACATAGTAATGCGATAGTTTGGCTGAATGCAAACTTACTAATGCCGACAAACTACTGGAAGTTTTATTTGCCATTGAAACTTATGATGAAATGTCTTTTCAATGGGATTTTGTCAATATTTTTGTGGTGAATTCCTCATTATGACGCCATAAACTGGAAGTGCATGTACATTTTAGATCGTGCGTCTCTCGGCATCCACCCATCATTTGGAGACGATGGTATAGCTTCTATTTCGGTGTCCTATTTGAACCATCGCGAATGACTAAAGAGTCCAACCCTAGAGTGGCATTTTCTGTTGCACCTGCTGCAGGTGAAGGTCGATACTTGTAGATGTTTCGCCTTGCTCCTGACTCTCTTTGCAACGAAGGTTGTGTTTGTCGCTTCTTTGGCTTTCTGAACACCCTGTCTGACAACTAGGTGCCAGTTGCAGCAGTCGTAAGCACAGTTCTCCCAGCCGTTGACTCTGATGTTGGACGTCTTCATGATCTTCTTGCAGACGTCTTTGTAACGCAGACGTGGACATCTAGCCAGTTGTTCCCTTTTTGCAAGCTCACTATATAGCAAGCAGATCCTTAAGATGCATCCTGGGTGCATTCTTTAACATGGTCGAGCCAGCGAAGGTTCCTCTCGCTGAGAATGGAGAAGATGTTGTTCATGTTGACGCGCTTCAGAACCTCTGTGCTGAATACTTTCTCTTGCCACTGGATGTGCAGAATGGGCCGCAGGCATCTCAGAAGGACGCTGTTGAATTTCCGCTCGTGGCTCGCATAGGTGACCCATGTCTCGCTGCTGTAGAGGAGTATGCTGAGCATGCATGCATGGTAGACACGCAGTATGGTCTTCTCAGTGAGGTTGGGGTTGTTTCAGACCCTCTTGTTCAATCTCGTGGTTAATGCTGATGCCTTAGCAATCCTGCCGTTCACCTCAGAATCAAGAGAGAGCGAGCTGGAGACAGTGGCCTCGAGATATGTGAATTTATTAACAACTTTCAGGTTGTATCCATTGATGGCGATGGTGGGAGGGGAATCTGAGTACTGCGCCATGACGTTCATTTCCTTCAGACTGATGGTCATTCCAAACTCCTTACAGTCGTGGGAGAGGCGAAATACCAGACGCTGAAGTCCATCTTCCATGTTTGATGGCAAGGATGCATCGTCGTTAACGGATTATAACCTCTGTGACTTTAGTCGTAGCACAGAGAAGGGCGATGTTGAACAGCTTGCCGTCAATCCCAGTATGGAAGCACACTGTGCTGTGCATGTTCTCGTGGAACGACGTGACGAAAGCGAGCAGTCAGGGGGAGGGGGCAGCTAACCTTCTTCAGGAGCCTGAAGCGTTCGCTTCGACTGACCAGGTCAAGCGCCTTCGTAAGGTCTATCAAGGCGATGTAGATCTGCTACTCACGACACTGCAGCTGGTGTAGTGAGAAGATCATGTTTGCAGTTGACTGGACAGCTCGAAACCGACAATATGATTATAGAGAGACGCGGATGACTAGGGATTTGTAAGCGCGCCCTGGAGACACAGGCGAAAGCCTTTCCAACGTTGCTGAGGAGAGAGATGCCGCGGTCGTTGTTGCAGTCGCCACAGTCTCCTGTTTCTTGTACAAAGTGATGATTTTGGCGTCCCACGTATCCTGGGGGATGTGTTCCTGTTCGCAGCAGACGTAGTGGAGTAGCAGCAGGGTTGAAGCAGTGTTGACTTCACGCTCTTGAGGAATTCAAGTTTGATGCCGTTGCTCCCATGAACCCTCCCACAAGCGAGGGCATCGTATCGAGTGCCTCTATGACTGGTTGGTCTGGTTTCAGGGCGGTGGCCTGTCGCCTTCTTGATACCCTCGTACACGCCTCTTGAATCCCCGGTGTCGGCACCTGAATGTATACTGCAGAGGTTCAACTAGTAGGTGCTGATGCAGCGGAGAGCGGTCTGCTGAGCGTTGTTCCTGGATGTTCTGAGGGCTTGTAGTGTATTAGAACTAGGTGCTGCATTGTATGACAGGAGAGCTTTCCCCTTCACCCCAGTCACTGGCTTCATCTCCTGTCAGTTGACCTCACTCTACGCAATCGGTATTTCTCTGGGTTGCTTGCACAGCAGGGTTTGATGCGTGGCGACACTTCGTCTTGGCACTGAACAGCCTCTTGGGTATTATTCTCACCTTGCTGGCCGCGCGGTAGTAGTCTGTGTTACCGTCGATACTGTGGTAGCTACGGGTGAGGAGGACACTGGCCAGTTCCGCACGCCTGGTGATGAGGTCTAGTTTGTGCCATTAGCAGGAACATGGATGTCTCCATGACACCTGGTGATACCCTTGCATTTTACGAAGGCATTGGTCACACATAAGCTGTGGGAGCAGCGCATCTCCATTTATTATACATGTATGCCACCGCTAGAAACGCTATTTAAATGTACATCGTAAGAAAAGTGTTGATTGGCCATGTCGCCAGCGCTCTATAGACAAACGTTTACTAGCTTTGAAGGTACAAACAAATAAACTGTACAGTATTTATGTTTTATAAAGAACATGTTTGGGCGCATGTTGCTTATTTTGTAAGTCTGTCAGAATTACGACATAAACACAAATGAGTTGTTAATATATGGCTAATATCACGAGTCTACCCGGATCTGCCAACCCTTTTATATCATATGTGGATTTCCCTAATTTTCCTCCCCTTTTAAATCATATGTGGTCACTCAAATGTGCTGCCCCTCTTTAATTGTGTGTTGGCTACCTTGATTTCTGCTCCTTATAAATCACGTGTGGGTTACCCTAGTTATCCGTCCCTTTAAAATCATGGGTGGGTTACCCTGATTGCCACCCCTTTCAGGTTTTGCAATGCCGAATATGACATTTAAGCCAACCTAAATGCATCCATAGTCATCTAATGTATGCAATTTTGCCGTAAAATGAATCCCCTGGTGATGTATTTGTATTTCTAATACATTTTCAAAAAATTTGGCTTATATTTTTAAATAAAATATTTTATCCTTTAATATTGTATTTGATTAGAATAGTGTACGCCTTCGTGGCGATGTGGCATGTGCCCATACATACGTTTTTGATCACTAGCGAATTCTGCTACAGCAAAGCCAAGAATGTACTGTCTCTGTTCGATGAGCGTTATAATAACGCCAAAGTGTAATCATCTAAGGTCAAACGTCATATGACCACTCTGCCACTAAGCCTTCTCCTGACTGAAATGTAAAATTTCTCAAATTCTCAAACCCAATTTCCATGTAATCAACTGATATCAGACAGGTTCTTAATTTATATGGCCACATTTCACCTTTTATAAATTTAGCGACATACGAATCTAATTTTCACTGAGTGTCGAGAATGGCTCTCAGAATATTTATACAGCACCTTCGTGACTGTCACAGTCATTGCGAAGTCTAGCGCATCTATTTTTACCGCATGCACGTGACAAGAGTTCGACAGATGTGTTCGTAAGTGGATGACATCTTCTCCTTAGGCTGAACCGCTTTTGCTCTCTGATAACAGAATGTCTAAAAACGTAATCTCCATTACTTCAATCAAAGATTGATTATGCATCAGAAACCCACCTGCAGCCTTGATAATAAGCTAGTTATTGGATATATTTGGAAATTAAGGGGTCTAGTGTCGTACAACAATTGCAACACCAGAATTTAACTTAAGGGGTAATTGTACACCAGTCTAATTACGGCATACCTAAATTTATAACACCTGAATATATTAACGACAAACTGATTTCCACTACTGTTACCCAGCTAAAACAGGTACATGCATATACTAAATACGAATACAATGCTAGCTACGGCAGCTCTCAAACCACTCAGAAACGCTATTAACACGATATTACATAATGTTATGTTAAAAAATGTTTTTATTTATAAAATTTACTTTACGTTGTAACCTTGGTGTGTCTTTGATCACTACTGCGTAAAGTAATGTGAATAGATTAATTTCTGCGACAATTTAAAGAGGTTTATTGCGTAAAGTAATGTGAGTAGATTAATTTCTGCGACAATTTAAAGAGGTTTATTGCGTAAAGTAATGTGAATAGATTAATTTCTGCGACAATTTAAAGAGGTTTATTGCGTAAAGTAATGTGAATAGATTAATTTCTGCGACAATTTAAAGAGGTTTATTGCGTAAAGTAATGTGAATAGATTAATTTCTGCGACAATTTAAAGAGGTTTATTGCGTAAATTAATGTGAATAGATTAATTTCTGCGACAATTTAAAGAGGTATATTGCGTAAAGTAATGTGAATAGATTAATTTCTTCGACAATTTAAAGAGGTTTATTGCGTAAAGTAATGTGAATAGATTAATTTCTGCGACAATTTAAAGAGGTTTATTGCGTAAAGTAATGTGAATAGATTAATTTCTTCGACAATTTAAAGAGGTTTATTGCGTAAAGTAATGTGAATAGATTAATTTCTGCGAAAACTTAAAGAGGTTCATTGCGAAAAGAATAGGATAATGTATTCAATCTTTGCACTTTCCATAAAAGGTCAAAAACATTTGGAAAAGTAAGAAAATCAAAAATGAGAGGAACAATACTTACTGATATCCTGAGTTCAGAAAAGACCTACATTTATTTACGGGGACGGAACTTACCAAAAACCTTGGATCAGACAGGGCTCAATAATAAATGACAGAGAATGTACTTACTGAAAACCTAAGTTCGGACAGATTAGCTATATACTGCATAGCTAATCAGATAATATATTATAATACAATATATAAGCCTACAAACAAACTACCCCTCTGGTATCCGAGTGGCTAAGGAGCTCGTCGTTACAGATCACTTAAAATCTCACCTCTTTCCGCGTGAGTTTCAGGTCTCGGCTCGGCAGACGTGGTTATGCGAGAAACCTTGCGTTTAGCCTTTCTCAGGTTGGTTGCTCTTCCCTGATTTTTTTTTCAATATATATTTTATCCCCCATGCATAGTCTATCATCTTTTGAAACTGGTGTTCGACCCAACCAAACGCAATGAAGCTTACAACCGAAATCATATTAACTGTATATTTTAAGAATTTTTTTATGGATTTATAAACGCAAGATTTATTAACTATCTTGGTAGAATCATTCAAACTGAGCCGCGGAAAGAAAAGGAAGTTACCCTTTAAGTTGCTTTGGTTTCTACACATGATTTTTGTGAATTTACCTAATGGGGCCTGACTACGATTGCTTACAACTTAGATGGTACAGCAGTAAAGCATTTAATGTGAGTATCCAATTTGGCTAGCAATGTTGGGAGAAACCTCCTTACAGTTCTTTTTAGCCAAGTCAGAAACATGCATGCCAGTGCTAAAATGCAATCAATCGGAAGCTAAGTATTGGAGAACAACTCCTATTATGTGTAAATCAAGATCTATTATTTGCAAATGTATAATCCGTGGGATGAAAATTGGCTGTAAATATCACATCCGTGGGATGAAAATTGGCTGTAAATATCACATCCGTAACAAATCATACAGATAGTATTCACTTCAATAACGGATTCGGTGGTGGCATAATAAACATGGACATTAAGTTCCATGTGCAGGCAGTTTGATTTAGAGAGCAAGATATTGATTTTATGAATGGTAATCATAATAATTGTATATGCAAGCATACATTAGATATATATCAGGCAGCTATGTATGTGTGTAAAACTGTTACAAAAACTATTTAAAAAGGAACCCCAAAAATACTTTTATATTCTAAAAAGAAATGAAAGATCAGTGGATGAGTTTGGAAATGTATTTAAATATCGCCGACAAGCACTGACAAATAGGCACACTGGACTAATTATGAGTAAATAGTTTGGGTCTCGATACAATGGGACAGATTCATTAGCGGGAGGAGAATTATTTATCTAAGCACTGTAAAGAAGCGATTACTGTATATGCATCTCGCCTTACGGAATTTAAACCCACAAGCATGTAAAGTTTAAAAACAAACAAAAACAAAACAAACAAAAACAAAGAACGAATATTAGAAGAATGTATATGGACGTCTCTCCTACTCTTTGGTTACATCAGTAGTCAACTAAATAAACACATCCTGTATTTATACCCATGATGTCATGAATCTATTTTAGATTAAGCCTTTTTCACTCACTCTATCATCACCTTCCCAATGGGAAGAATAAGTTACGTACTGTTCGTCCGTCGAACTGAGCTTGTAAGCACTAATATTTTCTTTTCAGAAAAAGCCATAAATCAAACCAGACCTAGCTGGATACTTGGATGAAAACATTCACATGACCTTGACCTAATTTTCGAGATATGGGGCTTTACTTTATGCTTAGAAAATGAGATCAGTTTGTAATCACAGTATCAACAATATTGTACAACCACACTTAACATGCACAGGCATAGTAGGTTCATAAGACCTGATGAGGTCCGGGTGACTTTAATCAAGTTTTCAAGGTCACTTGTTAACTTTCTATATGGCGCGCAGTAGATATATTTTACTTGGTTCAAAAGCTTAAGGTTTCAGAACTTTTCAGAATATAATTTATAATGATACCTCGGTCCCATTTTAAAAGGAAACTCCACCCCATATTACTATAAATACAGATGTGGTGTCACCGACGGTTCGCATCAACCCTTCAGCCATTTGAGTAGCTAGGCTCGAAACTATGTGCTACTGTTATCTCTTCAGTCGGTTACGCAAACAGCATGAAAATAAATTAAGTCGGAAGGTCTCTTAGTGCTTGAACATGTGTAGGTAACGAGATAGATGACGGTTTTTTTGGTGATCTCATGCATATGTGGTAAGTGATTATTTACTGATTATGATTTGTGATCGATTTTGGTGACAATTTAATTGTGCGCCGCTTCCCACTGTTTCAGATTTCAGACTGTCTTAAAAGCAGCATTGGTTTTGGAATGATATCAAGTGCACATTTCAATCAAATAATGATAGATAACTGATCGCATAGCAGAAACTAATAATCGATCTTGCAATTGTATTATATTTTCGATTATTGCCTTCACTGATATTCAAAACAAAACAGTTTGAAGGTTAAAGGCCAAACAAAAAGATACTTTTTGTTATAATTTATTTGTGCGCATACCTTAGCAGGCTAAGAAATTTAGAGGTAATGCTTGTATTCACACCTAAATACTGGTTACATGCTGGTAGTTGTCTTTGCAGTAATGTGTTCAGTTAGTTCTGTAAATAACTTAAATACTGTATTCACAACAAAATATTATATGCACTCCAGGCCAGTAGAAACTGAACACAAACGTATATTCCCACTGAAAGATTAAAAAATTCCTATTCTTTAGCTATGGTACTAAAGGGTTTAGAATAACTACATTTTCAGCAATCACTATTTGTATGTCAAAAGACGTGCCAAATGATATATATATATATATATATATATATATATATATATATATATATATATATATATATATATATATATATATATATATATATATATATAGCTAGGTTTATGCTCAGACAGATTCATACAGATTCATAAGTAAAGGACCTCGACTTATGCTCGAAACATTTCAAGGCAGGTAACCTGACCTTGTGCTCAGTTTTATGAATACGAAACCTCAACTTTTACTCAGAATGTTGCATGATACGGAGCCTGACCTTGTGCCATGACAGTTTCATGCCTAAGGAACCTCGACTTGTGCTCAAAATATTTCATGACATGGAGCCTGGTTTTGTATAGAGACAGTTTCATGACTAAGGAACCTCAAGATGTATTCAAAACTTTCATGACACGATGCCTGGAATTGTGCCGAGCAGTTTCATGACTAAGGAACCTCAAGATGTATTCAAAACTTTCATGACACAATGCCTGGAATTGTGCCGAGCTAGTTTCATGACTAAGGAGCCTCGACTTAACCTCAAATTAGTTCATGACATGGAACCTGACCTCGTGCTTCATGAATATTTTTTTGGCCCCTTAATCACGAAAAGTCCCTTGTTCCAGTCTGTACAGCCATAGTTATACTATCTTGATACTATTGCGCTTTTCGGTAATTCAAACTTTAGAATCATGCCAAATTTATCTTAACGAGAAGCCCGTCTGGAGAGTTGCTTAGAAAATCAGCGTCTTTTAATTTTTGAGATGGAGTTAAGTCTGTTAGCTCCAATACTTTTATAACTTCTTGACCAGGTCCATATTCTAAAGCACGACGCTCAATACCACAAGTGAATTTAATATTTGAAACAAATGTAGATATGTGAAATCTAGCAATCTAAGAAAGAGGCATTAAAGATAAGGAAATTCTGAAGGTCTTGCGAGTATAACTTAGTTTTAACTAAAAGTAAAATTATACTTTAAAAGTATATGACATCGAGCTTGAACTTGATTTTTGTGTTGAGTACATTTCAAGAATAATGAACCGTACAATACTTGCAGCAGACGACACGTGCATACAATGTATAACCACGCCATTATTGATTAGTGTGATGGTCAAACTAGACTGCAATCGTATTTGCATTCAACAACGCCAACTGCTCTCTCTCTCTCTCTCTCTCTCTCTCTCTCTCTCTCTCTCTCTCTCTCTCTCTCTCCGAGAGATGCAGAACAATGAATAATCATCAGATTTATTGTATTCCAGTAGTAAATACCGTATTACATCATGGATCGGTGCAGTGTTGAACTTTGTAATTCTTTTATCACCATTACGTTACCGATAAATTCATTTCTGTGACACTTTAGGCTTCTTTAATATATGTTTGATCGTAAGAAGGTAACTGTTTTTTTTTCTTATGTCAACCATATTCAAAATAGAATTAGATGCGAAAAATTTAAAGCAAACAAAACATACTTATTGTATAAGCCATGGCCGAATCTTTTGGTCGCTAACGGTTTATTTCTTTCTTTCTTTTTTTTAATTTTGTGTTTGAATTGCACTTTTAGCACCATATTGGCTATTTTATTTCGAGGAAATGGAATGTAAATGCTCTTTCAAGGATACGCACAGGCAGCCGAGTGTACGACTAACGATCGAGTCAAGCAAATGTTTTGCACCAATCGAAAACGAGGTTCTCGACTTTGATTCAAGCCATATTGATACCATGTTTGAGAATACGTAAGTTGAACTAGGAAACCTTTATTGGTACTATTCAACTGGCACTAAATTGCTCTCAGACTGTATAATTTTGGTTGTCGGCATCTAAGCCGAGGTCATTGTCCAATAGTGACCTCAGTAACTGTGTTGAGATTGATTGGCAGACACACTAAAGAAAAAGAGAGATAAAACAGACCTGATACTCTTTTGCTTGTTTTTCAGTAACATATAATATTCCTTGTTGTAGGCGTATGAAGATGTACTCATATTTTGTTTTCATTCCACTTTCTGAACCGGAAACCAATAAACTGTGATGGTAGTGGCTACAGTAATTGTGCAGTAATTGTGCATACGTCACACCGTGAATCAGAGTCTCACCTGTAATTTGCAACTTATTTTATTAATTACTGGGTTATTATTCTAAGTCGGCTTATCAAGAGTGAGTTTATAAACAAGACTTCGTAAACAATTGACTTATAAAACAACCATTTTAGTTTGATTCTCAGATTTTTTCTCTCAAACCAGAGAGTATATTCTCTGTAATAATTTCTAAATGCAAATTTTATGAAATTAAGTGAACATTTTCATCATCTTTAACTACTTAGTAAATAAAAGCCAAAGAGACTCAACTTAGACTTGAAATTTTAAAATAAGTGTACAAATCAAAGTGTTGATGTGCCGAGGAGTAACCACGCATAACGGGAAAATGAAATCGTCCCAAGTAGATTTTATATTACCTGTAATATGGTCCTGTGGCCAAGTAGTTAGAGCGTCCTCATCAGATGCGGAAGGTCGTGAGTTCGAAACCAGTCGAATAATCCTGAAAACTTTTTTAAAATGGTACTAGCAACTGCCTCGTTAGGCCCTCAGCTTTAAGAGGTTTGTGTATGTTAGGACTAGTTGGTCTCGTGTCAGGATAATCTGACTGGGTGAGACATCGTAGCGAAATGACTGATGAATTGTTACATCTACGTTAAAAATCCAACACACACACACACACACACACAGACAGATATAAAAACAAAACCAACGCCTTTCTTTACAGGGAAAGAAATGCCATAATTTCAAAATTTTCCCTACCGGGAAAAAACCCGGTGAAACAATGGAAGTAAATGAAACACTTTTCATCAAACCGCCCATCCCCCCACCCCACTCTGATATTTCGTACTTGAGAAGATCTCGGAAAAATCGGTCAGCTGCAAATCCATGGTGTAACCAACAAATATGTTTTATGGTGAAAGTGCCCCCTTGGCCATACAACCCGGATTCATTTATCAGTGGCATCACCATACAAAATAATGGAGATACACGGATGTAAACTACGTATATCCATTACTAATCTTACGAAACTCTAAAGTGCTACCATCATGCTAAGTAAAACGAGCAGTGAATTGATTTAGAAAGTTTTCCACTGAGACTGACCTTTAACGCACTTACTCTCCACAATAATAAACTTAAAATAACACCAAAAATCCTCGTGATATAAGAAACGTGTTGCTTTTTCGGACAACACACTTTTGCTTAGTTTTCGCGGCGTAAGCGACTCGTCAAATTCTTACATATGTTTACTAGTGTTTTCCTGTGGAGAACACCGATTGAAAATATATTTCGTCATATGACTACTATCTTTATATTACGTGACGTCAAAATAACATTTTCACAAGCGCAATGCGAATTTGATTTGCTTTTATGACGTAATCATTTTCACCACGTTACAATTCTCTGCTTTTATTCAATCGCTGTAATTTAAAGAGTTTTTAATCTTTATGTGTATTAACCTTAATTCGAAGTTTGCACCGAAATATATATATATATATATATATATATATATATATATATATATATATATATATATATATATATTTATGCTCAGCAGTGAATTACTTGATTTTCTAGTTAAAATAATATTGATATTTCACTGCAGTGAAAAAATAACAAGTGAAAAAATAACAGTGAAAAAATAACAATATTTTTTCACTACAGGAACTACATTTTTGGGTCAGAACATACTTAACTCCCTTTTATTTTCTATATAAATTTATGTGAGCATAAAATAAAAAGAATATTTGCTTGAAACGAGTGAATAACGGATACATTTCATCTCTTGGATAAAAAACTCTAGTATTTTCACTCGTGGCTTCGCCACTCGTGAAAATACTGAGTTTTTCATCCACTCGATGAAATATATCCGTTATTCACTCGTTTCAAGCAAATATCCTCTATATATATATATATATATATATATATATATATATATATATATATATATATATATATATATATATATATATATATATATATATTAGATGGCATTTTTATCAAGATTCTGTACTGTAACTATAAACACGAGGTACTGTCAAACCCTGATAATAAGCGCGTGCGCGATAATACAAATATGCAAAACTCTATATAGAAAAGATAAATTTACCGGCGTTAGAATAAAATAACATAGTTTACGTCATGATTTTCCATTTTTCACGAATCTTCTGTTTCTTATAAAGTGATTATCGCAGCCAGGTAACATTTCCTTCATGACCGTCTTTTTTGGTGCTGTATTGATGGTTTTAGCTGACTAATGTGTGTAATTGGGTTGCTAATTGTAAACATCAAACCTTTAAAAAAACGTTTCTTTATTGGGATACAAGTTGTATGTTCACCTTTATCCACCTATCCTTTTTTCCGCATCTTCCCTTCTGTCTTCCTTCCATATATGTTTTCTCCTTTCCTTGTTTGTCCAAGACGGGTTAAAACTGTTTATATATACAATCTTCAAGGTACAAACGACATTTCGATGTGACTCGGATTGATAAGAAGGTAGTACTAACCTTTGTCTACATTGTGTATTTCCTCTGATACCTTTGCCATTTGAGGACCTTTATCTTTCCACGCAAATATCAATACTTTCACGTCATTGATTTTCATTATCTAATACATTAATGAGACTTTTTGAATTCTCTACAAATACCGGCATCTCTTTCCAAAGAACGCAAGGTCATAATTAGTGTCAAAAAGTAAATTCAGACTTTCCCCGCGACATTAATGGATAGTAAATACAACATATAAATTTAAATAATTAATAACCAGTAAAAGCCAAGATTGATAGGACTACAAATACGCTACGAAGAAAACAAATAAACTGTGATGACAGATTGCATCCATGATGCAACTGCAAGCATTGTTCATGGTCACGCATTGTATATGGACAGTTCCTACAATCGGCAATTTATTTTTCTGCCTTTGTCTCTTCCACACTAAATGGAAAGTCATCGTGCATCCTGATCATTTCGCAGGATAAACTTGTGCTAATATAGAGGGGAATTCGTCTAGCGTTTTTGATACTGAAATAAATATTTATTTCCAAACTGGATTGATGGTTATCAATAATAACTAAAAACAAGTGTTTTATTAAAGCAAAGAAGCTCCAGTATACATGTAATTTTGTCTTGCGCGGTCTGCTTATGATGTAAATGCACAGGAAATCTGACATATTTGATTGTGGAATGTATGGCAAAATTCAGCCTTTTGCGAATTGTTCATGTGAAGCTCATATATATTGATATGTTCCCTTGTGCTAAACGCTTTGTAGACGGTCTGTAGTTCTAGCGCCATACGTTATAACACGTATAACGTTTTTACTGACGCAATGCAAAACAAAGCAACTAATTAAATTGTAGATCATTCTTCCTGACTGATATACATTACAGTTTTGCTTACCCTCAAGGTGTTAACTGACATGCTTTATTTTAAGTTTATTTTTTCTTTGTCAACGCTAACAGCGCCATCTTGACTATAGAATATGACTACATCTCAGTTGTATTCACTTATAATTCTTCTTCTGCCATAGTTTGATTGGCAATATCATAGGGAGAAACGCAAAAGCCGGTCACTGTGACGCGGGCTATTCCGCTGCCACAAACTGCACTGTCATTGTTTCAATTAACAGAGTCTCCATGTACGGATGCCAGAAATTAGATCAGGAAGGAATATTAAATAGTGTGTGTGTGTGTGTGTGTGTGTGTGTGTGTGTGTTTAATGTAGCGTTAGCAATTTTGGACATATCGCTACGATGTAAGCAGTATGGGACTTTATAGTGATGTCTTGCACCGGGGCATCGTGCCTCACCTAGTCACATTATATTGATACAAAGCCGACCCACAGGAGTCTGACGTTTTATCAATAAAGTGAAAGTTAAATCAGATTATTATTCTTGAATATACAAGATGACTAATGTTGACAACGGTTTGTTAGCGACTCAAAATGGCGGCAGAAGGCGCGCGCGTTGAATTGTGGGTATTTGCGTACTTAATCGTGACGTCTGTGAAAACAACCCATAGGCTGAATAAATTTCTTCTGCAAACTTTTCGGAATCCCACGATTTTTAGAGGAATACGTTTTCTTTCGGGTCTAAGGCGCTTTCCTTTATAGATCTTACCTCTGTCATGTGGGTTCGAGTCTTTGCTCGGCCATCATATATATACAAGAACGTTTTCCAGTAGCCTCCTGTAAGTCGGTAATTCTTCACGGGTTCTTCTTCTACCAAATAAGATGGCCACGTATAGCCTATCATGTTAAACCACAACAACAACAACAAATTCCATTAACTATTGTATGTCTTTATTTTTACACCAGGCAATTATCGACGCCTAAATTTGCATGATGCTGTTGTGTTGTTTTCCTTTGGATTCTAAAGTCTAATAGTCCAATCCATAGTTATAATAAAAATCATGTCATAATTTCGCTGTTGTAAATTTCCAGCTCTTCTTTCTACTGTTGTGTTCCCAGTGCCTTTTAATTCCAGTACGCAATAATCAATAGATCAGTTCAAGCATACACTTTTGTCATTGTTATTACGAATCCTTTATGACTATGCGGTCCCTTCCATGGGTATATTATTTGCAATTGCATAAAGCTTCGTGCAGGGAGTTAATAAAAAAAAAAATAATTCTGGCGTATTCGATTGCTTCCTTTTCCAAACTCCTCCAAAAATTATTGAATTGAAGCAGTGTCATGTCCCTTGAGTTGACTATGTCAGTAATTACGTGAATGAAGAATGATTAGGAATAGAGGGAAGGGGCGTACACAAACTGTTATTGCATTGCCTACGTAACTAATATCGTGTTATAACACAACCAAAGCATCGATTCAAATGACGGAAGATATGATGCATTTTTAACCCACATATTCTCGCATAGTAAAAGGAACTGTATTGCTATAACTACTACTACTACTACTACTACTACTGCTGCTGCTGCTGCTGCTGCTGCTGCTGCTACTACTACTACTACTACTACTACTACTACTACTACTACTAATAATAATAATAATAATAATCTTTGTTTAACGAGGATAACACAATGGGTCATGAAAGAATGGAAACGTTCAAAATGTAAAATAGGACCTACTGTAAAGTGTATTAAAACGGCCATATAAATGAAAACTTGCTCTGAAGAGTTAAAGCTGCTTTTATTACAGATTCTGTAATAGATAACAATTTATTGATACTGTATGTTTAATTTTGTTCCCCACGGCTTTATCGCAGTTCTGAAACAGTATGTAATATAATGAATCAGTCAGAATGTAGTAAATTGTCTGAAACCTTATTCGAACAACACTCAACAGTAACCGAAGTTTTAGATTTTAAATGTTCGCTGCTCCTCCATTATTACCTGAAAAATATACGACTCTTCATAGATTTATTGCATTCGACGAATGATACCAATGATCATGTAAAAATATTAAAAATTATGTATATTGAAAAAGAAATAAGATTTAGTTAAATATAAAGTCTTTATCTGCCTGAAATATTCTAATTTAGCTCAATTTATTATTTTACACATCATACTAAAATTTGAGATGTCTCTTGTTAATTGACTCGTTTGTATTTGCGGCTACTAAATAACTCAGTAACCTTTTCAACCGGAAACAAATTGATTAACTAAAGTAGTAAGTAAGTGGACAAGGACTGTGTCGACAATTTTATGCACTAACTTAGTCTATATTAAAGGTGAATCTATATTATAACACCCTCTACACATATTTGGACAAAATGTATTGTACATATTGTGATAAAGTGTACAGAATGAGAATATGTTTAGGAAAGTGTTGTACATTTTGTGATAAAGTGTACAGAATGAGAATATGTTTAGGAAAGTGTTGTACGTACTATCTAACCACGTACAATTAAATAGACCCCTGATGATGTCCGGTTAAATTACAATGAAATAGATCCCTGATGATGTCCGGTTAAATTACAATTAAATAGACCCCTGATGATGTCCGGTTAAATTACAATTAAATAGACCCCTGATGATGTCCGGTTAAATTACAATTAAATAGACCACTGATGATGTCCGGTTAAATTACAATTAAATAGACCCCTGATGATGTCCGGTTAAATTACAATTAAATAGACCCCTGATGATGTCCGGTTAAATTACAATTAAATAGACCCCTGATGATGTCCGGTTAAATTACAATTAAATAGACCCCTGATGATGTCCGGTTAAATTACAATTAAATAGACCCCTGATGATGTCCGGTTAAAATATGGATAAAAGCTAATGAATAACCAGTTTTAGGAGGCATTCTAGATGGCGGACCTGTCTAGTAACCATAACCAGATTAATGAAGCTACTTCTAACGATGCTAACTGGTCTAGATTGAAGCTGTCTAGTATCCAAACATATTTTTAAACAAACTATTAGTAATTAGGCTGATTCTAACGATGCGCATTCTTAATCTTGTACATTGATTTCAGCATAGAACTCAGATAAATTTACAAATTTAATGGCCGAACAACTAGTGGCTAGAGCCTCCCCATCGGATACAGGAGATCGTGGGTTCAAACCTCGGTCGAGTCATACAAAACTCTTATTAAAATGGTACTAACAGGTGCCTCGCTTGGCGCTCAACCTTAAGAAGTTAGTATTATGACAGGTCGGCCTGGTGTCAGGATAACGTGACTGGGTTGGAACATTATGCTACATATGTCGGGTATGATGCTCCAGCGCTAGACATCACTAAACTGCCGTACTGTAGACATCGTAGCAATATGACTGAAAAAAGTGTTAAAGCTACGTTACAATACAGATTCACACACACACACACACACACACACACACACACACACACACACACACACACACACAATGCAACATTTCAGTGATGCGCTTATTCATGTTATGCAGAATGTACGTGCTTTACGCTCTGCACGATTATATTGCACTGCGTACAGTTGAATGATTTGACTTTGTATCGAATTTGTAAACGATATAACCGATTCCAACAATCAGTGGAAAGTAGGATATGAAATATTCAGCAAAAACGAAACATTTTTGTTGTTGCTTTGATTTCATGTCTTTCTCTGTTTATTAGTCTTCATCGATTTCATCGGGCTTTTTACCATTGATCTCTTGCAAAGTGATGAATCTGTTCAACTTTTTTCTATGTTCTCTGCCGTATCAAAATGTCAACTTTTTCTATGTTCTCTGCCGTATAAAAATGTCAACTTTTTCTGTTCTCTGCCGTATCAAAATGTCAACTTTTTCTATGTTCTCTGTCGTATCAAAATGTCAACTTTTTCTATGTTCTCTGCCTTATCAAAATGTCAACTTTTTCTATGTTCTCTACCTTATCAAAATGTCAACTTTTTCTATGTTCTCTGCCGTATCAAAATGTCAACTTTTTCTATGTTCTCTGCCTTATCAAAATGTCAACTTTTTCTATGTTCTCTACCTTATCAAAATGTCAACTTTTTCTATGTTCTCTGCCTTATCAAAATGTCAACTTTTTCTATGTTCTCTACCTTATCAAAATGTCAACTTTTTCTATGTTCTCTGCCGTATCAAAATGTCAACTTTTTCTATGTTCTCTGCCGTATCAAAATGTCAACTTTTTCTATGTTCTCTGCCTTATCAAAATGTCAACTTTTTCTATGTTCTCTACCTTATCAAAATGTCAACTTTTTCTATGTTCTCTGCCTTATCAAAATGTCAACTTTTTCTATGTTCTCTACCTTATCAAAATGTCAACTTTTTTTATGTTCTCTGCCGTATCAAAATGTCAACTTTTTCTATGTTCTCTGCCTTATCAAAATGTCAACTTTTTCTATGTTCTCTACCTTATCAAAATGTCAACTTTTTCTATGTTCTCTGCCGTATCAAAATGTCAACTTTTTCTATGTTCTCTGCCGTATCAAAATGTCAACTTTTTCTATGTTCTCTACCTTATCAAAATGTAAACTTTTTCTATGTTCTCTGCCGTATCAAAATGTCAACTTTTTCTATGTTCTCTACCTTATCAAAATGTAAACTTTTTCTATGTTCTCTGCCTTATCAAAATGTAAACTTTTTCTATGTTCTCTACCTTATCAAAATGTCAACTTTTTCTATGTTCTCTACCTTATCAAAATGTAAACTTTTTCTATGTTCTCTACCTTATCAAAATGTAAACTTTTTCTATGTTCTCTACCTTATCAAAATGT